>CM062344.1:8253252-8278252 GCA_031216105.1 Dalbergia cultrata | reverse complement strand
CCCCGCATCTCGTCTAAGAATCTTCGGTCGTTAACGTCGAAATTTCTTGTCGCACTTTCCATCGTCCGATCACGTCAATTGTTGCTGATTCGTCAGCTTCTTAATTCGTGGCTCTTCTCTAATTTTATATATATATATAATTCATTCCTACGTGTACCTCCTGCTCCATCTCGGTTTTTCTTCTCACCGCCCCATTCTTCCTTCTTCAGGTACCTTTCTTCTCGCAGTAAGTATCTTATATTTATTTATATCTTTTTGGTTTACGTTTTTTTGAAATATCAATATGTGCGTTATTTAATTCCCCTTTTGTGCTGGAAGGAACTGGTTTAAATTAAGTCGTTGTGGATTATTGTTAATTGTTTTTGGTTGTTTAGGTCAGAGAGGAATGGGTGGGGAAGAGGAATTGATGGGGTCTTGTGGTGGAGGCATGGGAACGGGGGGTTGTTCTGGAAAGGAGGGGAAAGGGAAGAGGCTTTGGAAGAAGATGAAGTACCAGCTGGTTGAGTACCATGCTTTACCCGGTTATTTGAGGGACAATGAGTACATTCTTGGTCACTATCGCTCTGAATGGCCCATGAAGCAGGTCTTGCTCAGCATCTTCACCATCCATAATGAAACTCTCAATGTTTGGACGTAAGACCCCCTCCCATCTTAATACCATTCCATCATTCTGCTCACTGGTTTCATATTATTGTTAGTGCTTTGATGTGGGAATTTCAATTTTGTAACTCAATTCAGAGGATCATTTCATATGGATAAAGGTTCATTTTTTGTCCTAGAATTATATACGAGGTTCACTTTTGTTCCTGAAATTAAGAAAATATCGATTTAGTTTCTCAAATTACAAAAATTGATGCAGATTTGGCCTTTTGTTGAGTCAAGTTAGTCCTCATAGACCTTGCCACATAGACTAATTTGAATCACTTTTTATAAATTCAAGAACTAAATTAATATTTTTGTAATTTCAGGGACCAAAATGAACCTTTTCTTAATTTCATATACATCACAGATGTTACACAGTTGGTGGTAATTACCTCTCAGATATCATAGCTAGAAACATTTGCCTACTGTCATAGTCACCCCTGAATTTAGGGTCTCTATGTATTGTGTACTTCCTTGTTTGAAATTTTAGGAGATCCTGCCGTTATGTAATTGAGATAAAAGAAAACAGGAATTGTCACTGTATGTGCATATAAGCTGTACAATTTTACTGTTGAGGAAGGTCATATGAACACATTCTTACCCGTGAGCAGATAGGCAATTTCTGCAATTAGAACCCATGACTGCCAATTTACAAAGCATCAACCTCAATTTTGTCTGTTTTGTATTTTCATTAAAACCACATAATACCTTTCTCTTGTTCGTTGTGGGATGATTTTACTTGTAAAGATCTTTTAAGCATTCAAAAGTTTGTTCACAAAGATTATGCCATCGGAAGTTTGAACAAGATTGTATATAAGTGACTTCTGTTCTCCTTTGGCGGAGTTAAATTGCTAAATATCTTGCTTTTGTAATTTTCTTTCTATTCTTTCTCTTCTCCTTTGTGAGAATATAGGCCACTGGAATGTCATAACTCATTTTTGGCTTGAAGCAATATGCATTTTTTTCTTGTCTGAGACTGTTCCTAGTTTTATTGTTCTCAATCACAAAATGACAAAATGTTGTCTGTTGCAGGCATTTGATCGGGTTCTTCTTATTTCTGGCATTGACCATATACACTGCCATGAAAATTCCAAAGGTTGTAGATCTTAATTCGCTGCAACATCTTCCTGACATGCTCAAGAAGCCCGACCTGCACAAACTACAAGCAGAACTTTTGACTTGCCTCCCTTCCATGCCTGATTTTCACAGACTCGCAGAGGAATTAAGGACTACGTTTCCCTCAATCTCAAGTTGGCATGTAAAAGAATTTCTGTACAATTGTTTGCCTGAAAGATTTTCCAGTGGCAATCATACTGATGCCTGTGTTCTGGTAATGGCTTTACAACTGAGTGCTTACTACTTGTTTCATTCCCTTCTTCTTCTTCTTTATTTTTAATTTTTTATTTTGTGTGTGTGTGTGTGTGTGTGTGAAGTGTTAAACTAGCCATCTCATTGATATATGGGTTATTTACATACTTTCATCATTTCCTTACTCGCGGACGAAATATTCTTTCAAGGTATCCACAAGAACACTGATCAAGAATCAATGTGCTGGAATTCAAATTATTTGATGAGATGTATATCTGTAATACTGTTAATGATATGGTAGATCAATTTTTTCAAATAAAATAAAAAATCTTAAGAGTTAGACTTGGTAGAGGACATGGCAGTTTGTCAATAACTTCCTTCTGAGAATCTGAGAGTCTTTCTTCTGCATTAAATGTTCCATATATTTCTCAATCTAAAAGTTTTGCAGCACCTTTGGTTTTGTATCTGTTAATAATTATATTGATGATTGACTGCATTTTGGGAGCCAACATAACTTCTTTGTTGATCATGTGCAGCATAGTGTAAAAGAGGACCTGGCGAACATGATAGCACCACTGATGATGAGGCCAATTACAAGGTGGCCTTTCTTCGCATTTTTAGGGGGTGCCATGTTTTGCTTGCTAGCTAGCAGTATTTGCCATCTACTCTCTTGCCACTCTGAACGCCTATCATACATTATGCTTAGGCTGGACTATGCTGGAATTGCAGCCCTGATATCTACCTCTTTCTATCCTCCAGTATATTACTCTTTTATGTGCTATCCATTCTTCTGCAACCTTTACTTGGGGTTTATTACTGTATTGGGTATTGCCACCATCTTGGTTTCTCTCCTTCCAGTCTTCCAAAATCCAGAATTCCGCAGCATCCGTGCATCCCTCTTCTTTGGGATGGGTTTGTCTGGTGCAGGACCTATTCTGCACAAGCTGTTCTTGTTCTGGGGCGAACCCGAGGTATTCCACACAACTGGTTATGAGCTTCTGATGGGTGCTTTCTATGGATTAGGGGCACTGGTTTATGCCACTCGGATTCCGGAAAGGTGGATGCCTGGGAAATTCGACATTGCTGGGCACAGTCACCAATTGTTTCATGTGTTGGTCGTGGCTGGGGCATACACTCATTATCGTGCAGGATTAGTTTATCTCAGGTGGCGTGACCTTCGTGGTTGTTGATTTATTTAGCTATGAAAGGGTCAGTAATTGACTGTTCTATTGTTGTATAATTTGCAACTATTCTATAATTTACATCCAAAGCTGGTCTGAATTTGTTATTCCAGTAGGGGATGTTTGTGCACCATGGACATTATGTATAGACATAGAATTTAGAATCCTCGTTGCAAGTTAGCAATAAAAATTTCACGGGGTCTATCGTGACATGGTAGAAACCATTTTATCTCTCATTATTATGTGAATTTATTACTCGATTCTTAACTTAAGAGAAGCTATGTAGCAAATCGGCGAACTTTTTCAGACAAAATATTACTTGGATTGTATCTCCTTATAGGTTTGATGAAGAATTAATGCTATGCCAAATGTTACACAATACAGATATAGATGAGTAATATTCTGCATTCTAGCTGATGTCTTAGGAAAACTGTGCTGTCGTGAGCAGCACTTCATTTTTTAATTCCTAAAATTGTAACTATCGGTCATAATAATTCATGACTTTTGTCTTTGAAATTGTAATCTATTTAATTAAATCATTCGCCGAGTTATCAAGCATTAGGTAATGTTAGCATGGATGTTTATATGGCACGTTAGTTGCCAAATTAGACACTTAACGTAGCAGTGTGTTCTTTCAAACTGTCATATACTACAATGGTTTAGATTACTGTTTTCAAAATCGCAAAATTTCTCCAATCTTTCTTCCACCTTATCCAAACTCTGCATCCATTTAATCCCCAATCTCTGCTTCATTCAGAGTTTGTAGCTCCTAATGATAAAGAGGAAGAGAGACCAGATCAAACTACGGCCAAGCTGTGTTTGGAGAAGAACATATCCTGCACTTTCATCTGCATGATTCCTATATGAATCCCCACATTAATGTAGAAGCAACTTAAATGGATATTGTTGTTGACTTCTGTAGATCAATGACAATAGTTGACCTTGTTGAGGTTATAGTTCATTTCGAAGATTTATTATTTTCGGTATATGGCAGTAGAATTTGACCAATATCTGCATCTATGTTTCAATGGATTAATTAAACCACCATCTTATTTGGCAGTGTATTGAAGAAGGAGAAGATGATGGGGGGTTTTTTCATAATGTCATGTGATCCTCCAAACTACTATCCTTACCTACATTTTTATGAAAATTTCAAAGTTGTATTAGTTTTAGAGGATTATAAATGGTCAAACAAAAGAAAAAAAATCATTACTTAAAACTCTTTCACCTCCCAATTTTTTTTTTTTGGGTACAATGCACCTCCCAATTTTATTCCATTCCCTTTTAAGATCCAAACTGTTCCGGCCTAGGTTCCAAGTGGAGTGGTGAAAACTCGAACAAAGGGTTCCTAATATCTAGGTGTGTAAGGGAGCATAGGCTTCTTGTGAACATGTCTTCATGATCGAGAGAGCGATTCATAGAAGATCAAATGGTGGGCTTGTGGCGTCGTAACCAATTGGTAGCCAATGATAAAGAAGATTAATGTGATCAATAGTAAGGGACATTTTTGTTTAGTGGAAATAGTAATATGGGTTTAGTATTTGGGAACCATCAATTTCTATTAACGGATCAATCGAAAGGGCTAAGGGATCAATCCAATCCCTGTTCATTCTCATTGAGTTTTGCTAGTTTCGTCAATGGTCATATAGGACCAAGTATTATTAGTCCAGTCCACAACACCTTCAATACTGTCGACTAGAATTAGAATTGTGTTACCTAGTCATCCACTTGCTACCTTGGTTGTTTTGTGAATTACAGGGTAGGAAAAGTATGCTTAAGAAATGGAGAAGTGCTAGTCTGTCGAAATGGGCTGTCTAAATTATGAATGAACGACTGATGTGGTAATAACTTATCGGAGAGAGGAAAACAAAGTCAATCATGAACAAGTGATGAAAATAGATGTTATTGTGATATTTTAGTTGATCCATATACTCTTTTGAGCCACCAAATTTTTTCCTCAAAATTGTCACGTGTTATAGCCTTGTATTTAAGGTTCCTCACTTTCTTTTCATCGCTTTGTTTCTATTTGAAGAAAATGACTCAACAGCTAGTTAGGATTAGGCAATGAGCTATGAACTTTTTATGAAGAGGTGGAGAAAAAAGGGACATTAGAGATTTAATGGATATGGAATTTGGATGAAGAGAGAAAACATATTGGAGTGATTAGGATTTAAAAGGAACAAGTCAAAAATAGTGTGATGGTTGTGGTGCCATGTAAAATTCATGCACTATAACTATTGAAATTTCGGAGATCAAAATGAGAGCCTACTCCTAAAATTTGAATACATTTTCAATTATTATTATTATTTTTAGTCTAATTCAATTATTCATCTTAGGATAAAACTAATGGCCAACAAATATGGACTCCTATTGGGCCACGTCTCAATGAAGGAAGCAACATTTTTGGCCTACACTGAAGCGGAGTAGGCGACTAGACATGGTGGCTGGGTACAGTATTCACGGGCCTGCAGTTCATGGTCCCAATGGACTGGTACTAGGACCACCACGTTGTGGTCCACAGGTAACCCAATACTGTGTACGAAAACAAAGACAACAATATAAATATGAGATTCAGACCAAAAAAGAAAAAAAAAATGAGATTTGACTCATTTAAATAGAAAAGATTTTCAGACCAAAAAAAAAAAATAGAAAAGATTTGTAAAGTGAGAAGCCAAGAACTTAATGACCCTTGGATTATTAAGTAAAATCCACATATAATGAAAATTATTCGTCCAAAAGGTAATTGATCCCTTATCTACTCACTTGAATTAACTATAAACACCACTCCAATCTCTCTCTCTCTTCCTAATTTTGTTACAACAAAATAGTTTAGTATATTACTGTATTGGAGACTGGCAAATTCTATCTCACTCCATGGAGCAAACCATTTCTTCCTTCATTTTCTCTCTCTTTTACTTTCTCTTTTCCTAACATAAATCAACGGTTAACATGTCATGTGAAGCACAAATCTCTTTGCTACGTAGAGGATTCAAAAATGACTAATTGGGCAGTTGTCACATAACTAATAACATGGAGGTTTAATCATGAATAAATTTGTTCTTCGTTTTGGGCAAAACAATTTTTTTTTTTCTAGTGAAGATATTTCTATTTTCACTCGCACTTTTTTTCTTTTGCATGAAGATAATTAATATATTAATATGGCGGATCTTGTGAATGTGAATTAAAAAAAAAAACTTAACAATATCAAATTGTTCTTAACCTAATGTCTAAATTTTTTTCGCCGTCTACTAATATGTTTAGTTTTCTAACTCGTAAGCTTTTAGCGGGTCAAATTAGAGCTTGAATTGTTTAAGCTGAGTTCAATACTAATGAGTTGAGCTTGAGTTTTGTGCAGTTTGGCTCAGCTCACTTCAATTCCCAATGACAATAACTAATCTCCTTCAAGAAGACATGGAGATTACTAAAAAGAGTATCTTTTTCATGCATATGATCATGAATTAAATGCATGATACTGCTTTTAAAATACTCAACCATCTACTAATTATACATGACTTTGTTGTTGTCAATCATGTAATTCTATATAGCCATGTAATTGAAGATTAGTACCAAAAAATGTGATTAACTAATTAATAATGTAAACTGTTTTATGCAAGTAACGTATGAAAATTAAACTCAACTTTAATACAATATATATAGTCAATTGATAGTATGGAATTCTATACGATACCAACATTTAATTCATTGTTTATGTCCTTTATCAGTTTCCTTTCCGTTTTCTTATGGGGTCCTTGAAAGCGCATAGGCTTCCGGGGTCCTGCGTCCTTTAATTAGTGCATAATTGAAGGCAATACTTGTAAACACAAGAATAGTTTCGTCGGCCTAATTCCTAAAGGAAGGCCGTTAACACGTCAAAGTTATTGGCTCTCGTAGACCACGTGGCTTCTTTTTAGCTCCGAAATTAAGGAGTATAATGGGGAAGAAAAGGAAATTGAATTGCAGTGAATAGTGTCCCTCAAGTTCAGGGCAACCGCATCACCGCTTGGTGGTTTTGGACCTTAACCGAAAAGCGCGGAGAATGGGATGTATTCATGCACATAAAGTCTAAGGCAGAGAGGATTTCACTAACGTATATGTGCCATTCGTCTATATTTAGTCGTTTCTTGATGTCAGCAATTACACATTTCTTGGTCAGATGTCCACTTGTTCCATCCAAGCATCAAGATAACGAGATTTTTTCCTCATAATGATTTTCCCCTGATAAATGCCACTTTAACTTAACTTTTGCACGCTTTTAAAAGTGATTGCAAGCTGCCCTGTGAAAGTTATCTCAACGCTCAAAAGCCGGAGGCGTCTAACCATAATAATTGAGGTCATTCACCCAAAAAAAAAAAATAGAAAAAGAAAACAAAATAATGAAACTTGTGGGATCTCATGTGGAACACGCTATTCATCGGTGAAGTTAGTAAAATTTGTGATTTGGCCTCACAATATCACTCGCCTTTGTTTTTATTTATCTATTTGTTTTTTTGGGTCAAATTAACCTCTTTGGTATAAGCAATTTGTGAGACACTCCGTCTTGGACTACTCTTGCTGAGCATCTTGGCTTTTTGTACAACCAAAGCTTGCGGCTAAATTGACTCTGGAGGCATGCGACGACGACTTATGTCGCAAATTTTCTACAGAAGACTGAAGTCAATAACTTCTAGTCTTTCCCGTAACTGAAATTATCGAATTGATTGCAAATACTTGGACCACGGAAATTAAATTGTTCACTCTCAAAATTGTGACACAATTATTTATTTTACCACTTTAATCTCTGTGGTGAACTTGATTGATATTTACTGATATTATAAAATGCACTTAATTTTTTCGTCTATTAAAAAAAAAAGCAAAAATTTCCACGTTCAAATATGGAGCTGTGTGACAAAAATTTATTGCTGGATCGGTAGATAACCTGGGAACATTCCAAGATTATTCTGGGTTTGTTGATTACATGTATAACTCGCGTTGCGGCGCTGTTGCTTACTTGTTTGTTGACTATATCACTTGATGACACATGCATTTGCGCCCGATATCTGTGTCTTGGTGAGTATATTTTAAAATGAAAAATAAAGCTTAAACTGAAGTCTAATAATGCGACACAAGCTAGTTTAGGTGGATTTATCGTACTTTATGAAAAGTAAGGGCAGAATCCAAAAATTCTTGTTTACTCGTATGTTTTTCGTCGGTGAGCACTGCTTTACGCCTTTACAGGCAATTCTGTATAATAAAATATGCAAAGTGAAAATATTCCCAGCACCCAGATATATACATATCCACCTTGAAAACATTTATTCACTTGAGTATTCTTCTTATGCCCTTTCATGCTTGCAAATTCTCGTTTTTTGTTTTATCATTGAATAAATTTTGCATTAAACAGAAATTTAGTACAGTATCTAGATTCGAGAACAACAGAGTAACAATAGAGGTGCATGCTCACATACAGATGGGTTTTTGGTCTGCAAAACTGTAGATATGTGTTGGCCCAATAGACACACTCCATATGGACTCAAAATGCAAGTGGAGAAGTCTTGGTCAAATATTATTATGACTGTAATTATTTCTTAAAGAAGATATTATCTCATTAATTTTTTTTTAATCTAAATATAAATTGTTCTCAATTTCTTCTTGCTCCTTCCTCTTCGTCCTCCTTCTGCCACCTTCTTCACCAGCCGCCACCTTATTCCTCCCTCTACCGCCATCGCGGCCGCCGTTCCACCGCCACCGCCTCCATCATCTTCTTTCGCCTTGTTGCTATGCTCTTCCCCACCACCACCCCCTTGTACTGGCGATGCGGCAGGACAATCACCCCCATTCTCAAACCTGTCATCTTCTTCACTAATGGGATGTAGCAGGTCCCACCGCCACCTACCTTCCTCCCCCTCTGCCATGCCGTGGTTGCAAAACACCAACATCTATCAACTCTTCTTTCACAGCTACCACAATAATACCACTACCACCACCAACAAAAAAAAAAATTTACAATACTTCCATATCCAGAAACAAGTGTTCTTAATCATGGCAATCATAATGTTTTAGATCCATCCCAAAAAAAATGCACAATTGGATTATTACATAAAAATGGAAAACACTGATACCCAAATCAGATCATATACAAGTGCTAGATCCAAGAAAAAAAAATTGTTAAATCTATCTCTAACTACAAACAAAAGTCTAGAACTTTGCCACCAATTCAACTATCTACGTGTAGAACTCCCATTTTTTGGCCAATCTAATGAGATATCATCAAAGCATGGCAATGGACAATGATTTCTAGTGGGAAATTTTCGAGCTTTTCCTCAACATCACCGGTTGACTTTTCCCTCCACCTACACCCTTTCTCCCCTCTGCCGCCGACCAAATCCTTGCGGCGGCGGCTTCTCAGCCAAGATTAGAGGGCTCATTGGGGCAAGCTTCACGGTGACTTCACGGGGTAGCTCTAATGCGTGCTTGGTGGCAATATGCAGGGATAGCTCCAGCACAATTCGCGGATCTATGGCTGGCTTTGCGGCAAGAGGCTTCACGGCGATGATTGGTTGTTGTGGAGGGGGGCTCGTGACTGGATGATGGCTGAGAAGTGACGGGCACCACAGGATAAAGGGCAACGTGGCACGGCCTCTGCAGTGGTTCCAGGTGGTGCTGGGACAGAGATGCAAAGCTGGTGAGGTCGAGATCTTGAGATCTTGAGATTGGGGTTGGAGGATTTGCTTATGTCGATGGAGGAGGAGAAGAAGAGGCGGAGGGTTTGAATTGAGTTTTGGGTGGGTCAGGTGGTGGCAATAGTGGGGGCGGTGAGGTTAACAGGGATGAAAGCAATGGGGCAATTAATTTTGCTTTTTTATTAACCCCAATTAATTGATAAGTAATAATATTTTAAACTTATTACACATAGATCCCACATTATACCTTTGTCATTCTATCATTTGATACATTCTTGATCTGTAGCTACTTTTGATCTGTATGTGAGAACTCTCCAACAAAATAGATAGATGAGGAGGCGAGACAGGTTGAAACCTGAAACGGACATGAGAGAGTTTGGTGGGGCCAACTGTATGTACTATTCCACGTGTCAATACAATAACATGTGGGACCACCCATGCCGTATACAATGCGACCCGTTTCGTTCGAATAAATAAATAAACGACGCTGTCGCTAACCTTCTGGCGATGCTCCAACCAAACCAACATTTTATTGAGCTTTCGCTATGGGGTTTGCTGATTCTCTCTCTTCAGTGTATGTAACTCAACATTTTGTGACTGTTGTTTTTTCAATGGATCGCTTGGCACACTGCCTGAAATTTGTATGATGATGAACGCATTTAAAAGTTAAAACAAGTTTTAAACTGAACGATCTAAAAGTTAAACTAGCTAGCTAGTGCGCAACATGTTCAATTCAGCTTTCCAATTGGATTACATCTTCTAAATCTAATTAGTAGCCACTGCCCATACTCATGCCAGTTTACTAGGATAGAATCCAGGCACTTCTTAATTGACTATTTAAAAACTACTGCCTTGTTACCTTACAGATAATGCATGGTATATAGTATATCATAAAATATATAATGTAAAAATATCAGTGGATCACAGATACTGTGGAGATAAATCTGAACAAAAATTCTATTTTTCTGAAAAAACAGTTAATCATGAACATGAGGGATTGTGCTTTTGTGAATGAATCCGCAGTAAAATAGTAGAGTATCTAAAGCAATGGATGAAAAGATAAAGTGAGATGTATATGAAGGGGTTAAGCGGGGCCAACTGTCGGTCACATTACACGTGTCTATAAACGCGAGAACCAACCGACGGCTTTTCTCTATACAAGAATTCTTGCAAGCGATAGATAGAAGACATTTAAAGCAAAATGCGCTAAAGGGCATCCAAAATTTATCCCGAGTTATACTACATGCATGGAAGTCAATTATGAAAATTTAAACCTTTCTTTTTTCCTCTCCAAGCAAGTATACTTTTGGGAAGTGTTTGGTGCATTATGAATAAGATTATTGGTAATTTAAATTATCTCTTAGAAAGATTATAATTTTTTAAGTTATTGTTGATGTTACAATATAGTATTTAATATATGTGCAGATAATTTAGTTGTTAGTGCACATTATCATTTTTTTTTTGGACTGCCAGCACATTACCTTGTTTGGTATATCATAAGGATTACTAGCTAATATATGTTTTTACTAATAACAATTATTAACATTATTAATTATTATAATAACAATTATTAATTATTATTATTATTATTATAAGAATTTAAATTAAAATGATAATTTTAATTATTATTTGTTAATTACTAGTAATTACTGTTATTTAATTATTTTTTACAGTAATAATACATAATAATTGTTATTGTTAATAATTATGAATTATATAATAAATATATTTTAATTATTACTATTGATAATAATATTATTTAATTAATAATTATTATTAAGTATTATTTATTATTAATAATAAAATATAATATTGTGTTTGAAATGATTAAAATAAAAAATGAAATGATTTGATTTGATTTGTGTGTAAGTTACAAAATCAATTTATTTCCATACAAATCTTATCAAAATCCAAATAATTTGTAAATTAATAGAATGAAATTTGATGGAGTTATAAATCAATTCATTTCTTTTTTTTAATTTCAAATAAATATTTAGATTTGCAAATCATTTCATTTTTATGTGATTTCAGAGACACTCTTATAACATAATATATAGTTAGTATTTCACATGTTTATTTTAAAACGCATACGTTACAATCTGTTTTTCAAGTAAAAAGCTATCGCTCGTAACTTTAACTTAAAGAGTGCTTCTCCTGTAGTGTCATTTTTTCATATGAGATTTGCATCCAGAATTTGTTACAATATGAATTTTTATGGTTATTTATAAGAATTTAGTGTTTTAAAAGGCAACCCTCATCAATGGTAAGATTTGTATATCATATTTATGTTGGGTTTTTTGCTCTTTCACTAAAGCCCAATAGGGCCTAGTGTGTAAGAAGAGCCCAAGAAACCTAGAGCCCGTTACATCTAAGAATTAGGTTTTCTAGGAACCCATATATATACTACACTTAACCCTCTCCATAGAGAGAGAGCAGTCATAGAGGTAGAGGCAAGGTCATCTCCTGATAGAGAAAAAGTGCCAACACACTATCTCCTTCCCCTTGAGACATAGTCTGGAAGGTCTGCCGTCAACCGACTACAAGAAAATCAATCGTGCGGTAACACAAGGATTCTCAGACGAGGGAGATCATCAAAGATCGACACTCCGAGAGGTAACATTTCTTGTGTGTTTATGAAACAATGATGATTCGATAAGCATACCGATGTACTAGGTCCTTAGATCGCTTCCGCATAAATCCAATAGTTCCTACAATTGGTATCAGAGCCTGACTGTACATTGGTATGTGAATCTAGTTTCATTATTCATGTAATTAGTTTGCTTCGTGAAATATGGCACCTAGGATTCTATATTTATTGATCATATGTGTTGTATGTTTATCTTTATAATTCTTTTCATAAAAATCAATGCTTTATTTGGTTTTCAACTTTAATCCATGGTAGAGATTTGAATGTATTTTCTTGGGTTGTAACAAGGAGGCTAATCCCATATGATTAGGTTTCCTCCTTGATTTTTTTTTATTATTTTCAATTCTTATATATATTTTTTTATGTTATACAAAAGTTGTAATAAAAAGAAGATCAAGAAGATACAAAAAGAAGGACGTTCATCACTGTTTGGACATGTTCGTGGACCTCTGGATCTCGGAATTGGATGTATCATATATCGTTGGAAAGAGAACGGAAAGACGAACAAAATGGTGGGTGGAACGCGGCCAGAGAAGGCTTCACGCGCTGTCACCCGCCGCCAGAAGTTTCTGACAGTGGTTTCCACGCGCCTGTGAAGATGGAGAGAGTGAGGGCGCGTGGGACATACAAATTAGGTGATTCTAGTGGCGTTGGCTTCGTCTCTTCATGGCGGTTCTAACCCTAAAATTTCGTGCTGATCCGAGTTCGGGTGACGGCAATGGGCTAAAACAGCTTAGGGTTCCTTGAAGTTGTCTTAGGTTTTCTTGCCAAAATTTGGTATTTTGGGCTTATGGACCCATGGTTACCATAAAAGGGCTTGAGATAAATACCTATGGACTAAAAGGAAGGACAAGAAGGACTGAAACATTTTTTGTTATTTTATTTTATTTTATTTTTCTCTAGGAAACCATGGATTAAAGTCTATTTTATTTAAATTGCTTTATTTTATGAATGGATGAATTATATGATTGATAACATGCTTATTGTGATAACATGTCATATAGAATAGGTGGTGTCATATTGCTGCATAACTTGAAAATTACATGAGCATAATAGCTATTTTGTCATTCCGCGACTAGTATGATAGTTATTATAGGATTATTTTGATTCAAAATTATTCTCGAAAATTAATTAAAATTATTATGATTTTTTGTTAAAAATCTAGATTAATGATTGAATTAATTAATTTTGAATAATTAAAATCAAGACAAATAATCCAAATTATTTCCTAAGAGAACTGTTTACATTGCGAGTAATTTGTGGGTCTTCTAAAATGGTTATGTGTTAACACACGCTGCATACCACAATCATGTATCATGATTGTGTGGAGCACACGCTGCCTATCATGACCGGATTTTAGGACCTTAATGATTTTAAAATTCCGATAAGCTAAGCTTGCACGTTCATCGGCTTGCGGGTGCTTACATAATTTTTTGAAATCAAACAAAGAATACTCGAATTTAAACAATTCTTGGAAATTGAAAAATTCTAAATTTTAAAATATTGAATGGGTGAAGGTTTTTTATTAAGTAATTAATTTAAAACCTACGGGCTCCAATTGTAGGTTTATTAGTAAAAAGGTTATCGCTGAAGCCCTATCGGATAAGGATAATCGGATTTCACTAGATTAAACCTTAATATTTTCAAAATTTTAGTAAAGTTTTGTACGGCCCATCATCGGCAACACTTAGACACTAAAGAGAATTTTGAAAGTAAATAATGGTTAAATACATTCAACTTTGGTAAAGTTGTTAACCCTCTCATCGAGGCTCTGGCAATGGAACTGAAGGCCCAAAATAACAATATTAGTTTTACAAGCATCTTGCCCATCGTAAGCCTTGTAAAGATAACTAATAGATTGTTAAACTATAAACGAGCAGTAGTTATCAGAATCTACTAGCGCAGTATCTGTTTATAGTTATTCAAGTTTGTAATTAGTGTGTTTTTCCTTATTTTCAGAAAAATGTCTTCATTCAATCCTTTAGCTACTATCTTGAGTCAAAAACCTATGGATGGTACAAACTACAAACAATGGAAAACTAATTTGGATATTGTTCTTCAATATGAAAAGTTCAACTTTGTTCTGACTACCCCTATGCCAGTAGACTGCTTTGAAGATGCTTTGAGGCAACAAAGACACGTCTTCAGGAGAAGGAAAGATGGGAGAAGGCAAATGTGGTAGTTCATTGCTATATTTTAGCTTGATCTACTTGATCACCTTCAGGAGCAAGTAAGCATGATTGAGAGTGGAGCAAAGATGCTCCAGACTCTTGATGGCATGTTTGCTACGTCTAGCGATTACGCTAGACGAATCGCGTGAATGCGATCACCAAGACAGTAATGTGCGGAGGAAGTGTCTTGGGATCATTGTCTGACAATGATAGCAAACTTCAAGAAGGCTGAAGACCATGGGGGCAGATTTGAACAAGGAGTAAAAGTTAACGTTCTCTTGCGATCCTTTGCTGAATACTTCAATCAGTTCAAGATGAATTATAATATGAATAAGATGAATCTTGTCCTTACTCAGCTGATGCATGAGCTTGAGAGTCTTTGAACAGTCTCTAGTCAAGCAGGGCAGTGCATTTTTTACTGGTGAGAGTTCTGTGAAACCTAAGGGGAAACCTAAGGGAAGGAACAAGAACAAGAAAAAGAAGAAATCAGGTGTTCCAGTTGCCAAACCAGTTGCAATGAAGCAGCCAAAAGGCAAGTGCTTCAAGTGCGGACAAAAAGGGCATTGGAAGAAAAATTGCCCACGTATGAATAAACCAGGTATGGGTAATTTACATGTGATTGAGGCTTGTTTAGTGGAGAATTACAATGATAAATGGATCATTGATTCAGGAGCCACTAACCATGTTTGTTACTCTTTGCAGTGGTTCAAACATAGCTTGCCTTTAAGTGAAGGACAAAGAGTTTTGAAGCTTGGAAATGGGGAGCTTGTGTCTGCACTAGCAGTGGGACAAGTTGTTTTATCTTTTGATAATTGCAGAACTTTGGTTTTAGAAGACTGTTTATTTATTCCGGATTTTAAGAGGAATTTAATTTCTGTTAGTTGTTTAGTTAAACATAGTTTGACAGTTCAGTTTAATTCCTCAGTTTCAATAAGAAGTTCATCTTCTTTCATTTGTTCCGGTGTAATGTTTAATGGTCTTTATTTCCTTAGTCCTATGCCCTGTGAAGTTAATCATGTTGAATTAGGAGATGTTGAGCATGTTCATTCATCAAAGAAAAGAAAAGTTTCCAATGAAACTTATCTTTGGCATTTAAGATTGGGTCATATTAACTCTAACAGGATACAAGGTTTGGTCAATAGTGGGATTCTAAAATCCCTGAACTTTGAACCGATACCAGTTTGTGAATCTTGTTTAGAGGGTAAAATGACTAAGAGATCTTTCGAGGCCAAGGGAAATCGTGCCACACTTCAGCTGGAATTGGTACATACTGATGTATGTGGACCAATAAATGTCCAGGCCAGAGGCGGGTATGAGTATTTTATCACATTTTTGATGATTACGCTAGATTTGGACATGTGTACTGATGCGTCACAAGTCTGAAGCTTTTGGAAAATTCCAAGAGTTCAAGGCCGAGGCGTAAAAGCATCTTGGTGTTCAAATTAAGACTCTTGGCCTGACCGAGGAGGTGAATACCTATCTGGAGAGTTCAGGTCTTACGACCAAAGAGGGATAGTTTCACAATTATCTTCTCCAGGGACACCCCACAGAATGGAGTTCTTTGAAAGGAGAAATAGAACCCTTTTAGAAATGACAAGATCTATGCTCGATTATTCATCTCTTTACGATTCATTACGGGGATATGCCTTAGAAGCTGCTATGTACCTATTGAACTTAGCTCCGTCCAAGGCGGTTACAAAGACACCAATAGAATTATGGAGAGGGTGTAAGCCCTCCTTGAATCATATTCGGATTTGGGGTGCTCAAGCACATGTCTTACAACAGAAGCCAAATAAGATGGACTCGCGTACAGAAGTATGCATGTTTATAGGCTATCCTAAAGGAACCAGAGGTTGGTTGTTTTATAGTCCGAAAGAAAAGAAGGTCATAGTGAGCACACACGACTTTCTTAGAGGAGGACTATATGGCAAATTATAAGCCAAGGAGTAAGGTTATTCTTGATGAGCTAGTCTCAGATCAAGTTACACCTCAACCTCAAGCGGTTCCAGCTTTTGTTCTGTGGTTGTTCAAAGAGGGAAAATATACCTGTTGTTGAACACACACAGAACCGTAAATAGAACCAAGTTCAGACATGATGATCAACAAGTGGAACCTGTAGAGATGCAGTTACCGCTTGTGGAAGAACAACAAAATCATGAATTGGTTAATCCACTTAATGAGGGTCCTCATCTAGAAATTGTTAACCCACCAAACTTGGATCCCCCTGTAGATGCACAACAACAAGTGCGGCAAAGTCGTAGTGGGAGATTGATTCGTAAACCCGCAAGATTTCTCTTGTTGGGTGAATCACCTCAGGATGTCATCATTGAAGAAGATAATGATCCCACGAGTTATGACGAGGCACTAGGAGATGTTGATGCTCAGGAATGGCTTGAGGCTATGAATCGTGAAATGGATTCTTTGTATTCCAACTCAGTTTGGTCTCTTGTAGATGCACCAAAAGGGGTAAGACCCATTGGGTGTAAATGGATCTACAAGAGAAAGAGAGGATCGAACGGGAAGGTTGAAACCTTCAAAGCTAGATTGGTGGCGAAATGGTACACCCAAATAGAAGGTGTGGATTATGAAGAAACCTTTTCGCCGGTTGCCATGCTCAAGTCCATCCGGATTCTCTTAGCTGTTGCAGCAAATCTTGATAATGAGATTTGGCAAATGGATGTCAAAACTGCTTTTCTAAATGGAAATTTGGAAGAGGATATCTATATGCAGCAACCAAAAGGGTTCATAGCCAAAGGGCAAGAAAATATGGTATGCAAGTTACAAAGGTCCATTTATGGACTTAAGCAAGCGTCCAGATCATGGAACATCAGGTTTGATCAAGTCATTAAGTCTTATGGTTTTGAGAAAAGTCCTGATGAGCCGTGTGTGTATAAAAGGATCCAAGGTAATGTAGTATCTTTTCTGGTACTTTATGTGGATGATATACTCCTTATCGGAAATGATGCGGAGGTATTGTTAGGCATAAAGACTTGGGGAAGCCAATTATATTCTTGGTATTAAGCTCTTGCGAGACCGGAAGAATAAGGTATTGGCATTATCTCAGGCTAATTACATTGACAAAATACTTGCCAGGTTCAGCATGGAGAATTCTAAGAAGGGAATTTTACCCTTCAGGCATGGAATTCATCTCTCTAAGGAGCATTCTCCTAAAACTCCTGAGCAGAGAGAACGCATGAGTAGGATACCTTACACTTCAGCAGTAGGTAGCCTTATGTATGCTATGCTGTGCACCAGACCAGATATCTGCTATGCAGTGGGAGTAGTAAGTCGATACCAATCTAATCCTGGAGAGGAACACTGGATAGCGGTTAAACATATACTCAAGTACCTGAGGAGAACGAGAGATTATATGTTGGTCTATTCCAGTGGGAGTCTTGAAACCATTGGTTACATTGCACTGCATTTCCAAAGAGACATTGACTCAAGAAAATCCACTTCTGGGTATGTGTTCACTCTTAATGGCGGGGCCATTTGTTGGAGGAGTGTCAAACAATCATGTGTGACTGACTTTACCACAGAGGCTGAGTATATAGCTGCTTCTGAGGCTGCAAAGGAAGCCGCATAGTTAAAGAAGTTCCTAACGGATCTTCAGGTGATACCAGGTGTTAGTCGTCCCATCACACTTTCTTGTGGACAACAAGTAAGGCGAGTACAGATCCAAGGAACCAAGGTGTCACAAAAGACAAAAGCACATAGAGAGGAAGTACCACTTGATCCGAGATATAATTGAAAGAGGAGATACAGTGGTAGTCAAGATAGCATCGGACGAGAACCTTGCTGACCCTTTTACTAAGAGTTTGCCTGAACATGTGTTCGAGATGCATATAACATCTATGGGTCTTAGGAGGATTCCAGATTTGCTATAGCTTTAGGAAGTTGTTATTTCACTTTGTTGTTTTGTGCTTTTTGAGCAAGACATTATGACATTGTAATTTTTTCTGAATGTTATAAATGAGGTATTATTCATTTATTCCGCACACTATTTACAAACACTAAGGTCGGGATCAATTGTGAAGTATATGATCATATGGGTACGTTCATGGAGGACATGATCATAGGTTCTCATAATTGATGAACAGGTTCACAATTTGTTAAATAAAGTTGGAGCCTTGCATTTAGGCTGCAATATTTTATGAAATGGTTTTGTCCAAATCATTGTAAAATATTGGTGTGAATTAACATTCACATTGAAAGGATCAAGGAGAGATTTGATTAAGGGTGTTTTTTCTGTCATAAGGTATCAAATCTCCAAATAACTATAGTTATAATATTGCTCTTAATTCTGAGTTTATTATAAATAGGTAATCAAATAGTTTTCATTCTTTGATTTACCAACGGGTGAGGTGCGTTCTATTGACGGCCAATAACTCGGTATTTTGGGAGTGAGATTGTTTGATTATCGATATTTATGAGATAAACAATATGAAATTTGTAGGAAATGTCCCCTTGATATGTTTCGGTACTTGGATATTGAAGACACCGGCGGTGCATGTAATCCATTAGAGAAACTATCATAGTCAAGGGAATAAATAATTGATTGGGTAACAGAAAACTAGTCAATCAATTATAGACATTCTACAAAGGGGTGATGCATATACATGTTATATATGTTATTAATCTTGGAGTTCAAGTTCGGGCTTTTAGTGGAGTAGCAATCAATTAGATAATCATTTGTTGATTATCATGAGCCTTGATTAATAATAGTGGTAGATCCCAGTGCTAGCTCAAGATAAGGGATGGGGAAATTTGTTGATGATGACTAGTGAGTTACATGGTCTTGGGCTTTAAGCTCAAGTTTGTACTCAAGAGCAAGTGGGAGATTGTTGGGTTTTTTGCTCTTTCACTAAAGCCCAATAGGGCCTAGTGTGTAAGAAGAGCCCAAGAAACCTAGAGCCCGTTACATCTAAGGGTTAGGTTTTCTAGGAACCAATATATATACTACACTTAACCCTCTCCATAGAGAGAGAGCAGTCACAGAGGTAGAGGCAAGGTCATCTCCTGATAGAGAAAAAGTGCCCACACACTATCTCCTTCCCCTGGAGACATAGTCTGGAAGGTCTGCCGTCAACCGACTACAAGAAAATCAATCGTGCGGTAACACAAGGATTCTCAGACGAGGGAGATCATCAAAGATCGACACTCCGAGAGGTAACATTCCTTGTGTGTTTATGAAACAATGATGATTCGATAAGCATACCGATGTACTAGGTCCTTAAATCGCTTCCGCATAAATCCAATAGTTCCTACAATTTATTTAAATTTCTTCATAATCTCATAAATGAGGTATTGTTAAATTAAATCATCATATAAAAAATAAAATCGCTCTTTGGGGCACTTGGAGTATTGTACAGATAATAACGTGCGATTGCGAATTAATTTAAGAATTCCGATAACACAAAGTGATTTCAACGAACATGAAATATTAAATTTTAACATTGTATCATATCATACTTGGGTTGATTTTTATGGTCGGTTTATTTTCTTTTATTCTTATGATGGTTGCTTTTCAACGTTTTTATTTTATTTTTCCAGAGGTTTAAAACGCAGTTAGGCAGTCAGCTTTCATATTTTCCACTCTTATTATTATTACAGTTACATTTTGTCGTACAATATACGTGAGTGCAAGTTTAAGGAGGATTGCGTATATTCCGCGACTCTTTCTCCATGATAAATCGATAACAGCTTCAATCGTGATATAATAGATAAAACATGCAACTTAATTAAACAAATTGACAGCAGAGAAATAATTAAGTGTATTGAGAGCAGAAAAAAAATATTTATTCTGATCTATTTATTAATTGGCACATCAGTTTTATGGATATTAAGACCCAGAAATCCCAACACACAATTGATAAAGATGATAGGATTGAAAACCAAATAAAAATACTAAAAGAGAATCACTCTACCTTGTAATCCTCTATTCAGCTTCCTGATACAACAAGCCAAAGGAATCACTCTACCTCACTTGTATGTACAAAGTTTCTTAAAGAAACCAAGAAATTTCATTCAATATCAAAAACTGAAAACCTGAGTCTGTCAAGTTTGGAGGTATTTATACATTATTATCTTCTATTTTTCATATATTTTTAATGTAATAATTAATTTATCAATCAATAAATAAAATAGGATAAATATTTTATCTTACTCTAAAAATATCTAAAAATTTCTCAATAATAGTGTATGTGATTTCAAAATTAACTTGCACCCCTCCGCGTGGCTTCTTTTGAAGTCACCCAAGTCACCTTATGAAGAATCTCGAGCAGGTACGCATCATCATCTCTCTCTCCTCATGTTATTCCTCCATTATCGTGAGCACATGATCCAACTGAACGAAGTCCACTTACAATAATCAGAGCAAAGAATTCAGTTTGCACCCGCTTAAACAAAAGATTCAAAATGAATAGCGTCAAAGAATCAAGAGACAATAATTGCAATAAAAACTGATGGTAAGAAGTCAATACTAACATTAAAAGAATCCATCTAAAAGAATTAGAGAAATGCTATAGCCTCCTCTAGATCCTTCAATTCTAAACATCTTTCTAATTTTAAATCCTAATTTTTTAATGAGATAAAAAGTTGATATAATCAATATCTTGAAACCTTAAAAAATAATCAATTTTTTCTTTATTTAATAATTAAAAGGATGTTTAGGAAGATTTGTTAGGAAAATCAATTATTTCTCTGATAATTAATATTGGCTTAATGACAATTAATAAAAAATCAACCCTCATTTACTTATTCTAAAAGATAAATGTTATTATATTTATGATACATATGTCAACTTATATTTTATCCAAATAGATAAGATGTGAATAATGAAATTTACGTCCCATCTAATAATTGATGAGATTGAGTAATGAGTTGACAATTTGACATAATATTTCATATATTATAGGTAAAAATAACGTAACTCATTCTTTTACGACAAGAAAAGACCCAAATATCCATTCTCCATTTCGCCCATGCCCTCTCCTTAATATAAACGACAGTGCGCATTTACACTAGCCTCTCAAGCTCCAAAGTACCGTTTCACTTGTTCACTTTACTTCTCCAGCAACATAACCAGGGTAGCTACCTGCGTAATCTCGGCCATTTTTGGAGCGGCCTTCGTTACTTTTTCCTCCCTTTACAACCTCTGCTAATTTAGAATCTAGCGAATAAGCAAACACTAGTCACCAACACACAACACTTTCACCACCGATCCCCAGAATCATGCACTATCCGACAAACAAACGCTGCTAGTCACTCATCGCCCACCGTCAATCTCCTTAAAATGGTTACGTCGGACCTGTCTCACCATCACCACAGCAACATTCCCATGGCAAAGTCCAATTCCAGGAACAAACCCTCCTCCATATGCCTCTCCGACGGTTGCCTCTTCCTCGGAGGAGCATTCTCTGCTCTTCTTATCGTATGGGGTTTCTCCTCCTTCACAGCCCCCATCCCCAACGACAACCCCAATTTTGAATCCAAATTCAACCCTCGAACCACCGACAACGCCGCCGCCGCCGACGGTTGCGCCACTCCTAACTACCGTTTCGACCCTCCCGACAGAACCTTCTACGACGACCCCGAAATGGGGTACACCATGGACAAGAAGGTGCGCAACTGGGACAAGAAGCGCGAGGAGTGGCTGAAGCTTCACCCTTCCTTCGCCGTGGGAGCACGGGAGAGGATCCTCATGGTCACCGGTTCACAACCGTCGCCGTGCAAAAACCCCATCGGCGACCACCTTCTATTAAGGTTCTTCAAAAACAAGGTTGATTACTGTCGGCTCCACGGTCACGACATATTTTACAACAATGGCCTTCTTCATCCAAAGATGTTCACGTATTGGGCCAAGTACCCGGTGGTGAAGGCCGCAATGCTGGCCCACCCGGAGGCCGAGTGGATCTACTGGGTCGACTCGGACGCCTTGTTCACCGACATGGAGTTCAAGCTCCCGCTGGACCGCTACAAGGATGTGAATCTCGTGGTTCACGGCTGGGCCCACCTCATTCACGAGAAGCGGAGCTGGACGGGCCTCAACGCCGGCGTGTTCCTGATCCGCAACTGCCAGTGGTCGTTGGACTTCATGGAAGTTTGGGCCGGGATGGGCCCGCAGACCCCGAATTACGAGAACTGGGGGAAGAAGTTACGGTCAACGTTCAAGGACAAGTTCTTCCCGGAGTCAGACGATCAGACGGGCCTGGCTTACCTGATCGCGTTCGAGAAGGACAAGTGGGCGGACAGGATTTATTTGGAGAACGAGTACTTGTTCGAAGGGTATTGGAAGGAGATGGTGAAGACGTTCCAGAACATAAGTGAGAGGTACGATGAGGTGGAGGGAGGGGTGCGCAGGCTAAGGAGGAGGCACGCGGAGAAGGTGAGTGAGAGTTACGGTGAGGTGAGGGAGGAGCATGTGAAGGCGAATGGGCTTGATGATGGGGGGCCCATTGAAGGGAGGTGGAGGAGGCCGTTCATCACGCACTTCACCGGCTGTCAGCCCTGCAGTGGGGACCACAATCACATGTACTCCGCCGACGCTTGCTGGAACGGGATGCAAAGGGCTCTCAACTTCGCCGATAATCAGGTCATGCGCAATTACGGTTATCTGCACCCGGATCTACGGGATAACGGAGTTATTCCGGTGCCTTTCGATTATCCCCAACCATGACCCACTCAGGTATTCTTAATCATATTTTAATAGAATCCAATTATTTGTTGGCCAATGTCTACTCAGATTCTCTTTGTTGCTGCTAATTTTATAATAATAATAATATTCCTATAACAGTAAGTGTATTTATCAAGGATCTTTCTTGTCTTTTTGCTATCACCACCTTAACCAAGGGTTTTGGTATAATAGCAAGAAATTCTCTTTGGTTTAGTATTGAACAGCGGCATAAGTGGAGGGATAATTATATTCTCCCCGAATCCCCAGGAGCATAATGTTGGTGGGTGATATGTCGCTTATTCTTTCGTAATTTTGTCCCCTTGACTTGTTTTTTCACAAACCAAACTGCTTTAATTAATGATTTTCATTCTTCAAGCATGCCTTGAAAATGACTAAATGCTTTTGAGAATTGCTGTGTGAAAATGAGGCCTCGCTCTCTTTCACATCCCACTGCTAAAAATCCTAGAATTTTTTCTTTAATATATTTTTTTTCCAAAAGTATTTTTATTTTTAATTAGTATTCTAGCAGTACTTGTTAGTTAAGTTTTTCTTTATTTAAAATGTTGGTTACTAGTATTTTGTATCAAGATTTATGGCCTAAAATTACCATTTGATGAGTTTTGAAATAATGACAATATGTTTAATATCTCTTAAAGGAAAGCTCTTTAAAATAACATCTAATTTCTGACGAAAATAATAACAGTGTGTTTATGAATAGTCCATAATGTATGGAACGCAATGCCATATGAGGTTTGTCGCCAAGGCATGAGTTAATTTTTGCAATTTTAAATGTTAGCAAAAGCAACAGTGAAAATTAATTTTAATTTACAGATGGCAGAAATATGGTTTGTGCGGGCTGGCAAGACATCCCTCATATATGCTTTCAAACAATTGTCGCTCAGCCACTATAATCTCAGTTATTGTAATCTACGGCAGTCCATCTACCAGAGAATTTTCACTCTTTATATATATATATATGTACAGTACTACTGATTAGTTTGCTGAGTCGGCGCAAACAGGGGCAGTTGAAATTTTCTTACTGATTTTTAAGCACCCAACATTTTCACCTTAACAATAGTAACATTTAATTTAAATAAATGCCGAAGCTGTTTAGAACAACAATAACCTTTCTTTAGTCAAAAACTATAGCAATCTAAACAGTATATATGTGCTGCCAATACTCCCTAATCATGCCTGATTTGTTGTTTGTTGGAGAAGCATTATCCTGTGGATCTCACAAATGTCTTATATGGGACCTGCAGGGCGAAGGACCCACCAAGTTTGGAGGAAGTTAGGCGCGGCCCATCAATTAATATGGCCAGATGAAGCACGTGCTTACGTCCAGAACTTGCATGGACCTGTATTAATCGTAGAGGTTGTGGGTCATACATTATCAAATTCAAAACTGTAACATGTCTATACTTACAATCAGAGATACCACCAATGAGTTTTTATCCAAAAATTTAGTATCACCAATGAGGCTTACCTCACAGTTTGGCCTTTCCAAATTCCATATGCCCTTTGTTTGTTCTTTCCCTTTCATCGCCTGGCTCGAAATATTAGATTTAATAGGACTGTTAAGCTTCATAATGTTTATATTGATGTACCCTAAGTCAAGATGCTCAATAAACGTGCTGATGAACCGTTAATACTACTAGTATGACTACAGGCATTTGCTTTTAAGCACCATATATTTGGTTCATGTAGAACGGTAAGTC
>CM062344.1:8152752-8252752 GCA_031216105.1 Dalbergia cultrata | reverse complement strand
TTATTGGACACAAACATAACATAACATGTGAATGTGACCTAAGAAAATGAATGACAAAATATTTCACCCAGCAAAGCTAATTCATGTAAAAATTCAACATGCACGATATATTCCAGTGTAGGAGACACATCCCGTTAAAAAACAAAAGTAGGAGATATATTATTTTTCAGATAATAATGATAAAAAAAATATTTTAATTATAAAAGTGACAGGTGGCGTACCTTGAGGTAAAGATCAATCATCTTGTAGAATGCGTCGTGGTTGGGAAGGCGCGTGTTGATGGAATCGACGACGGTCAGAAAATCCTGAGGGTTGACTCCTACGACGACGCTTAAACAAGTAGCATCGAGGCTATTACCGTCGTCGTCTTCCCAAACCAGCGCTTCAATGCATCTGCTAACAAGCGACGCCGTCGTTTCGGCATCGGGAAGCAGCGGCAGGCAAGAGCGTAGAACCACGGACGCGAACTCCTGGTCAATGCCAATGATTCTGTTGAAGTAAGATTCCGCCACGTGGCATAGGTTCTCTCCGTCTTGCCCTCTCGACTCCGTCATGCCTAGCAGCCCCGCCGCCGTCATCATGGCGGCAACGTTGTTCGGCGTCAGGTGGACTCTGCGGCTGTAACAGAATTCTGCCACCGCGGAAAATGTTGCGGCCGTTATGTTTAACGGCGGGGAGAGTGTGAATTCGGAGACTTTCGTTAGATGCCGTTTCAGATACGAGCTCCGTGAAATCAAGCGATCCTGAAAGGCACCCAAGAAGAGAATGAGTGTGGAGAAGTATGGAACGTGTGTGACATGTCGTTTCATTAACAGCACAACAAGTGAAAAAAAAAAATTAACCCAAAAAAAAAAAAAGCGATGCACACATTTTTATGTGATCAATAAAGGAATGTCCCTGTTTGCCGGGATTTCAAAAGCAGAGCTTACAAAGCAGAGTTAGTTCTAAAAAAAGCCTTTCAGACAAAAACAGAGCATCATCAAAATAAAAGTGAGTTACTTTGAGGAATAAAGATAGTAAATAAATCTGCTAGTTGTTATTATGTAGAACTTTTTGGTTCAATTATTTTGACAGTGTTTATGCTGTTTGAATTGAGCACCGATTAGCAGAATCTTTCACAGGCTTTGGTCAAGTTGAGAGTATATTAATTTGTTCCAAACAGTATATTTACCGGTTAAAGACTGGATAAGCTCTATCTAATTTAAGGAAAAAGGAATTAGTCAGCGCTTATTATGTAGCAAACAAGAAGAAAACGACAAATATGGTGGGGGTTCCTCTTGTCTTTACTCGCAGGAAAATGACAATTTGTGTTCCTCTCTGATTCGATGCTAAGTGCTACGAACAAGTGGTTCAAGCTGAAGAAATCAACTCTCTGGTTTCACATGCAAGTTCACATACATAGGGAATATTATAGACTACTAGTACTAGCGATGCCTGAATGTTAGTATAAACAATTTTAAGGTAGATTGCAGCTACTGAAAAAGGAGGGATATTTTCCCTAGGGTGGGTAGATAGATTCATAAATCATGTTTGGTAGGCCATAGTGTTTTTAATGGGAATCCCACTCGCTGTACAATGCTTAATCACGTCATATTCTACAAATTGAAACAAATTTAGATTTTTTTTTTGTTTTTCCCTACTGTCTCCCTCAATAATCAAATTCTTGTTTTCACAATACCAATCACAAGTATAATTATAAAAATTTCAACCCTGGCTTTGTGAAGTGTATATATCATCACCTGAAACTTGCTTGGCAGGGTTGCTATACGTTGATATTAAAGTCATTATTGCAGTTGCAACCAAGTCGGTTGCAGAACTTATTTTTCGATCCAAACATACAACGGGGCTATAATGCATTCACCTTCAACGGAAACCGAAAAGAAGACGAAGGAATAAAGGGGCATTAATTCACGTAACCAAAAGCAAAAGCAGCAGTTGAATATAATAGCAAATCAATGGCTTCAAATTGCGGTCCGCAGCTACATCGCAGCAGCAATTGTGTGACCTTATCGAATGGTAATTTTCCCGCAACTTTTCGTATTGCAGCACAACTCCGACGGCATTCGCAATTTAAAATCATGAAATTTTCAACCAAAACAACAAAATGAGTGACATGAACTAGTGGTGGAAAACCAACACACCTTATGTAGACGAAAACAGGTTCCTTGAACACGTACTAACACATCTGGTTCACGCCCAGAGGCCAGAGACCTGATCGAATTTTTGATGATTTCATTAGAAGGGTTGTAAATATAATTACACCACAATATAATAAATTTTCTAGGAAAAAAGAATAAGAATAAAAGGTATCAGGGAGAAATTTTACCAGGCCTTGACTGTGGAGTGGAGGAGCGGGGGAGAAGAGGAAAAAGAAGGTGGTGAAAGAGAGGGGGAGGATGAGGTAGAAGAGAACTCGCGTTCTTCTTCATAGATGGTGTCGATCACACCGAATTGGTTCCACCCCTTCATCTGGCTTTCCCTTCTTCTTCTTCTTCTTCTTCCTTCTCCCTGTGAACCAGACTATTCTCTTCACGTTCACACAGTTTTCAAGGCTATGCCTAAAATGCTGCTACTGTTATTTCCATGACCACAAGGGGTTTATGGGAGGTCATAAATATGGTTTGGGAGGGGTATTAATGCCACATGTGATGACTCATAAATGCTGACTTTATTTTGGCCTACCTTTTATTTCTTTCAATTTCATAGTAACATTTTCATTCTTACTCAAAATTTAGGAAAAAAAAATCCTGAATTTTGGAGCTCCTGCCGAAATTCTTTGGAGCTGGCTGATTGTGTTTTGTTTTTTCTTTTTTGGGAAGTCCATTGCTCCAAAGGAAAATTGTGATTTATGCATAAAATATTATTATAAGATATAGAGTCACGAAACGACTAGCAGTTAAAGTCAAAAATCGATTTTTTTTTTCCCGTGTCATCAGTAACTAACCAAGAAGACATTCAGTAACCGAAGGCCAACAATTTCCTTTTCTCTCATAAAAGCCACTTACGCACTCCAAGCGTTTCTCCTTTTTAAACTGGACCAAATGGCATTTATCAACGTAAGAGTGTGACAAAAACACACACGTTAACCTATAATTACTTTTCCTCTTTGGTGATTTTACTTGGGCAATCTGGCCAACTTCTCAGATTCGTTTTCGTGAGAGTAGTAATCAAAACAGGACTTTCCGTGTCAAAAATAACAACATATGGGAGTCACATGAGACTTTTGATGAAGTTTGATAAATAGTAAAACTCTTTTATATTGTCACTATATTAAAATTAAACCCTATTCTTAGACATCTTTTCTAGGAAATGAAAATTACAGCTTCTGGAAAAAAAAAATGGTAATTTAGGCTGATTTGAATGAGATATTAGAAAAAAAAATCTTTTGTTATTTGATCTTTTTAAATAAGCTTTTTTGGAAAAAAAAAACTATTTTTTTATATTTTTTTCTAGGATTATACTTTTACTAAAAAAAATTTATACAAATATATCGAAAAACATAAAAGATCTTTTTTTGGCGAAAAAAATCTTTTCATCATCAAGATAATGACAGAGATTTTCTAGTGTCTTAAAACCTTGCTTAAAATGATGTATAACATGGTATGACTCGATAACCATTTAAAGATACTTTTAAAAACACATTCTATCAAAATTAAATTCTAACTAGATTTTCTCTTTTTGGTCACCACCTTTTTCTCATTGTATCAAAAAATAAATTTTCTTGTTTTGGTCACTACTTTTGGGTACAAAGACACCTCCATATTTTTGTCGTGCTACCAAAGTGTTTTACATTGGGAAACATCCATTCTCAAGCCCACAACCTATGTCAACCTTGGTCTGTTGGTCCTCTAGGCCCAATCCCAATTCAATTTGGGCTATGTAGAGGCCAGGTTCAGTGTGTAGAATCAGGACCCGATCCAAAACTTCGTTTGAAAATAGCGGAATTAAAATTTTTATTTAAAGACCTAATTTTTTTTTAAAAAAAATAATATCGAATCTGAAAACCCTAGTTTGAGTTTTTCATATACACTCTCATTGCCGTCACATAACACAGTGAGAGGGGAGCAACACAAGATAAGAAAACCCTTTCACCCTCCTCCGCCACACAGAGAGAGAAAAGAAGAGAAAAGAAAATGAAGTTCAATCCAAGGGTTTCAAGCAGCCGCCGCAAGAGCCGCAAGGCGCACTTCACGGCGCCGTCGAGCGTACGGCGCGTGCTGATGAGCGCACCTCTCTCCAGCGACCTCCGGTCCAAGTACAACGTGCGCTCCATCCCGATCCGAAAGGACGACGAGGTTCAGGTTGTTAGGGGAACCTACAAGGGCCGCGAAGGCAAGGTTGTTCAGGTTTACCGCCGCAAGTGGGTGATCCACGTCGAACGGATCACTCGCGAGAAGGTTAACGGCCAAACCGTCAACGTCGGTATCCACCCTTCCAAGGTTGTCGTCACGAAGCTCCGCTTGGACAAGGACAGGAAGTCCTTGCTTGATCGAAAGGCCAAGGGTCGTGCTGCTGCTGACAAGGAGAAGGGTACTAAGTTTGCTCCTGAGGATATTATGCAGAACGTTGATTAGTTCGTGAATTTTTTTTTTTCACTTTATAAACTACTTTTTGTTTGTTAATGTAAGTTTCTCGTCGTGTTTTTGTTTTTGTCGGTACTAGTCTGAGGGTCTTGTGGTTTGGATCTGAACAAATCATGTGTTTTGAAGGCCTGTTATGTTTTGGTTATTTAATGAAATGCTTTGACATTGTTGTTACTGGTAACATTTCTGGCTTTATTATTCAGCTATTTTTCGCATGCTATTGACGTTGCTGTTGAGCTCTGGCTTTTATTTTGTGGCCTTCAAGACGATTGAAGTAAATATTACCTTTAGAGGTAGGAGACCGAACAAGAATCTAGTTAGTTTCCGGGCAACTGCATTTAGATGTAATTGGTTAGGATTAGTGATGGTTGGTAATCGTTATGTGTTTAATAGGAAATATCATTTCGATTCATAGTGCAATCACTTTCTTGAGTCTGTGGTAGTGATGTGTAAATGTTAATGCTTGCTTTATATGTTACACTAGCACAGTGCTAGTGGCTGTGCTCAAGCAAGGTTGGTCATAAGATGACATTAGATGATTCTGTTATTTGTATATTGTTTTGTTCCTTCTCCACCCTCTCGAAAGCTATTAGGTTGCACTGATTTGGGAGGTTGTCGACAACGTTGAGGTCGCTAGAGTGATAATTGTACTCGTGTTTCACAATGTTATTTGCTTGGGTCTTCAACTGCATTCTAGCGTGTGTTGTTTACTTCTCGTAATCTTACTTTGATGTTGAAAATAGGTTGTTTTGATCTCATGGGCTATTCAATGCCTTGATCGGCTTCACGAATGAAAGTCACTTGAAAAGTTGAAGGCATTTTTCTTTCAAAAATATGGTCTAGCTTGTGATTACATTGCCACATTGGTAGCCATTGGTTGTATTTGATGTACCGGTTTAGAGTTGGCTGAGGGTAGATGGTTATGTCGACATCTTTTTGGAGGGTATGTTTGGTTGAAGGCCTAAAGTGGGAGTAGATTTTATACATGAATCTCAGTTATGGAAATTTTACTTTCATTTTCACCCTCCAAACAAACATAGTCAAAGGAAAAATAGCTGTTATTCATAACTCAAAAATATTCTCCCTAATATTTTAAAACGTCAAATAATTTAATCTTTTCATTGAATCTTTTCATTAAACACTACGATATTGTCCGTTAAATAGTTAACATGACAATACTGTTCTCGCTCCTATTATTTGTAACTCCACGATGACGCCCGCATTTTGGGTTTAGAGTACATTTACAATTGCATTGTTAGTGAAATTATTCTTTTGGAGGCAAGAATGAGGCAAAAAAAATTGATAGAAATCGAATAGAGACTTATTCAGATATAAATGTTCAAATGTGAGTTGATAATGTAACTCCACAATGTAACAGTTCAATTTGTTGGGTAAAATTCATTATTTCTGTAAGTATCTCAATTACCAAAAGAGGTTTGCAAATTATGTAACTAGCCTTCTTTTTTTATTGCATACTACAACCAATATTTTGATGGATATAATTTGACTATTAGAACCAAATTTAATTGAATTTAGTTTGGTTATATTTCTAGAAAAAGAACTAAATTCTAAAAACAATACAGTAGCGTATAAGCAGAAATCTACAGTCCAAACCCCAAAACCAAACAATTGAACTCATATGAACTTAGTTAGTACTTATACACAACAAAAATAATATGCCCAAAGAAAATTCCGCATAAAATATCAGAACTCGAATCCTGTATCTCCCTACTTAGCCCCAACTACAATATGCCATATCGTAGATCAACACTCAAATAGTTGCTAAACTGATATCAAGCAGGTTATTTCAATTTAAAAAAATTAGAAAAATCAATATAATTTCCCAAATACTTAATAGTTAGACGACACCAACTTGTGCACGAGAAAAAGAAGGGGAGAAACTTCATAGATTAATCCTGGTTTGGGTGGCTCGCAAGTTAAAATATTGTTTTTAAAACATTTTTTTAACTTTTAGTAATGTTTGTTGCTCAAGGATGCTGGCCTTTTCCCTTTTTTGGTCAGATCCAGGATGCTGGCTCGGTCGCCAATGGCAACCTTTGGCAGGCTCATCACGAGAAGGCCCTGGCAAGTGGCAAACACTGAAAAATTATTGAGCATGAATTTTTCATTTTTTTGTTCTTTTTTGGTTTTTGTGAAAAACTAGTCTCTTGAAAATCGTCAGGCACCTAAATATAAACCCCTCTAACATTACTTTTGCTATGCACGCAAGTCTCCAGACAAAACCCAAAATCACAGGCTTAAAACACAGGATGTCTTTGGGAGGATGACGAGAGGGAATGAAAAGGTATGATATAGCAAAAACTTAAGTAAACCTTCTTAGGAAGCAATTAAAAAGCACACTTTATCCCTGTTTTGCCACTCAAACCCATAGAATTAGGAAGTCAAAGAGGGATTGCTGTGCATTTGCCTTTCCCTTCCTCATTAAACTTATAAAATATCCATACATGAGAATGGTAAGATTCTTTCCATCCCACTCCTTGACTTTTTATCACAGTCCATTATGAGCTACTCCTTTCCATCATTTACAACACTCCCAAACATTATCTAAACATGGACTTACCCAGGCCAATAAGCTCTGCAAGGCATGCAAGGGTCAGAGAAGAACCCAATTTAACAATAGTCCTGCAGCATGTGAACACGTGTGACAGAAAACTACTGAAATGTTGACAACCCCCCACCAAAACATAAATGAAAACTAATATTTTGATCGGAGAAGAAAACAATATTGAAATATAATTTTAGGAAAAACACATTGGATATAACTCCTCGTAGAGAACAGGACTCCCGTGTCTCAGAATGCCTACTACAATGTAAGAAGGAAAGCAGAACTCAACAAAAAATGGGAAACAGAAGCAATTGGTGGATTCCAAGTTATTGAAATAATAAATCCACTCATGAAGAACATAGAAACACTCATCCGTGGAACTATTTATTCTGCCCTCCCTTCAAGGGCCACCCAAAAAAATTAAGTTTGGAATTCAAATCATGCAGTCTAAAATTAGAGAAAAACCCTCAAACTCAAGGTTTGAGGGCTATGGCCAACCCAAACCTGGGATTTTTATCGAGGGCCTTGGTATCAACCTCACCAGAGATAGTCAGCACTGACTTTGGTATGACCTCATGCTGCAGGAGAGCCCCAAGCTTTCCGTGACTGTTAAGCCTTGCTTTGACCCGTGTCAGATGGTCAACAGCAAAAGAGCCTCCAACTGTAAAAGTGTTCTCATTTGTGGAGAACCTTCTAGTGATCTCTGCAACAGCTGCGCTCTTCTTAAATTGGTCCAGATTATGGAGATATGATGCTTTAATGCTGTCACCCTTGTCACCACTGATTGGAAAGAGAAACAATGCATTAAATATCAACTTGCTGCTTTAAAACCTGATTGCACTGTTAGAGATTGCGAACAAGAATCTTCCTTAAAGGTACAAGAAGCTTACAAGATTATTGAAGCAGACGAATCGGGTCTCGTAACACTGATCCCAGCAGTGTATTTAGTGAAGCCACCAGTTGTAGTATCATAACCTGCCTCGGCACCAAATGCAATGCTTGGGGTACCAATGGTGGCAGAAACATCAACAATAGGGGATTGGTTCAATCCAATGGCTGTTGTTAAGGTAGCATGGTCATGGAAGTATTGTAACTCTAACTGCCAAAGACAAATCACACAAATTTTCAGAAAGAATGTAACGCGATCAGTCAAAATTTACTAGCCAGAAGACGCTTATGTACCTTGCCAGAATTATAATCAGGCAGCTTAATTGACGCAATAGTCTTAGTGGATGGAAGAACATCAGTGAAAGTGAGCGTTGTGGATATCTGACAAAAAGGGTAATCGAATAAGATAATTTACTCACCAACATACACTATTAATATATTATACTCTAGAAAGACAAAGCAACCCACAATGGACTGTGTGTCAACTTTGACATCAATAAGAGTGTTCTTATACTTATACAGTGCTGCCACATCCCCATTTGAGAGTCCTCCTTTCTTCACAGCTGTTGAAGTGAGGGCCTGAAAGGCGAAAGACAGGGAAATCTGAATGAAACGAACAATTGGTATGTTTTCTCCTTGCAATTTGCAAATGATGTTGAGTGGAGCATGTGCACAGTCACACATGCTCAGCAACAGAAAAGCCATCATGACAACCAGAAATAACAGTCAGAAATGCAGTGAGAAGACACAGATTTAAAATGATGAATATACAATTTCCTGTCACAGATAACTTATAGGAAGATATAGAAGTGTTAATAGATACGAATCCCTCCCTCAACCTCCGACCCCCACAAAAAAAAAAAAGAATGACGGAAGAAAAAAATAGAATGCTAAAATTCTAAAGTTACAGAAGACATAAACAAGCACACGGAAGGAAGATAGACGTAAAAAGAATCTCTTCAATATTTCGGAAGAACAACTACAACATCACAATTCACAAAACAAATTCCGACAGAAGATTCTGAGCACAGTACGTCACCATCAATATCCAGTATGGCTACATGTCTTCTTTGTCTAATTGCATCGATCAAATTTGTCTATACGATATGGATTAACTTAACGAAAACGCAATGTGAAACGGGCTTAATTTTAGTATAGACACATTCGCGATTCGTTTAAAAAACAAGGCAATAATACAAGAGTTAATGAAGCTTCTAAAGTTATAAACAGCCATCATTATTCATTAATAACCTCATAAGTCATAATGAGAATTAAATTAATTGCAAATGCATTGTAAAAGCCTCATTGGTATAACGCCGGATCTAGGCCACAAATCCATTAGACCTCACAGCAAAGAGGTTAATTAAAGTAACAACACGAGATTTTGAGAATAGATTCGTTCATTATAATATTAAAAAAGAGCTTACCACTCCAGCGCCGCTGTAGGTGGAAACAGTGAGTTTCTGATCGGAGTTGTAGTCCTTAGCCAAAAGATCTACGAGCAACAACAACAACAACAAAAGCAGATCTATTCAGTCATCTTTATTTTCATTTTTTCGCTTCGAATCAACAGCAACAAAGATTTGTGATATGAGAGATGAGAGATTGGGAGAATAGAGAAGATGTTCAGCGTTAATTTCACCTTTGGCTTTCTTGCCAATATCGGTGAAGAGACCTGGTCCCTTGCTCATTTTCGATTTCGAAGCTTAGTTACGCAGAGAGAGAGAGAGAGAGATAAACAGAGAGAGTGAGAATGAGAGACGCAGAGAGAAGATCGAAATTGATGCACTGAGCTTGACGAAGCAGGGTGTGGCGACGAAATGATGCTACTCTTTTTTTAACTTTTTTTTAATTTTAAATGTGAAATAATAATAGTGTGGTGCTGCGACTGTGGATGGTTGAAGTGGTTGCGTTCACTGATGCGCTGTGAAGAATCTCTCTGGTGTGATCCTGGTCGTTTTCAGTTTGCAGCCGTTGATCTTGATGGGAGAATATGATGCGTGGGACCATCATGCTAGTACCCCCACTGTCCCGTTTGATGCTTGATCTGATTTCTGGGGTCTATTTAAGGAAAATTATAAACTATTTTAGAAATTTTGGTTTTATGTATAGTTTTCCGTTTTCGATTTATTAACAATAGTTTTTTTAGGGGTAATAACAATAGGAAAGAAAAAAAAACTATCTTTAACTAGTACATCCATCATTTCAAAAGGTTCACATATAAAAGCACATTATTGAAAGACAATTTTTTTTTCACACATAATGTATTTAAAATTAATCTCTACTATAATTTTTGCCTATCTTTTCCCTTTTACCAAAAAAAAATGATAATTATACTCGTAAAGTATAGGATATTATATCGATTCACACATCATCTATCATTAAATAAAATGTAAACTCTACTTAAATAGGATTCATATTTCATCCAATAATAATTAAAATGAATTGGTACAATATCTTATAATTATGAGAACAAGTAATATTAGTCTTACCGGTCATAAAAAAAAAACCCAAGATCACTTATACTTTCCTTTTCCTAGTAAGTGTTCAGCATGTCATTTGGTCAAGAGTAATTCTGATAGGTCATTCGATTGCCTGCTATTACTCTCGCAGTCTTTTTTTTATTTCCCAATAAACCATGTTCTTATTCTGATTGAGTAGTTGAACCATTAAATAAAAGATAATTATGTTGACATTTTTTTAAAAATAAAAACATTAGAAGGCCAATTTTGTTGTTAGAAGTTAGAACTGTTTCTAAATAATGACATTATGTTTATAAAAAATAATATGACGTCATTTTTACCTATGAGATGGATGGACATTTTTACTTCTTTTGACATGTTTACCGTCATACTTAAATCTTAATAAATTTTGACGATTATTCTAATAAGTAATATAAATTCCAAGTGTATTATTCTTTTTAAAGTTATTGTTTATAGCATTTCACACATATATTGTATGAGAAATCACATATGCCTTCGTGATTTTAATGTAATTCTTGCCCTAACACATTTTTATTTTAAAAAGTATGCTTATATTCACTGCACTTTCTGTTGAGTATGTTGAGCAAATAAGTTGAGAAGTCAAAATTCAGAAAATATGGATTCTCATATTATATCAACTATTTACTCAATTCAAACTTAACTAATATAGGACTCTAACCTCACATTTGAAACCAATAATTTCCCCCAAATGTGAGGCCTAACATAATATGTTCCCTCTCAATGGAAGCTTTCCCAGCAAAGTCGGGACCAAAATTTGAGAAATTTAAATAAATGAACCAAACAATAAATCATAAAAGTAGGTCTAACACCACATTTTAATCTAAAATTTTAAAGCAATAAATATAGAAGCCCTCACTTGAAATCAAAAGAATACTCACATCTTTTATTTTACAAATTACAAATAACAAGATATAGGGGTATGATGAGGCCAATTATATTGGGTAGCTAACTACGCTTCTTAAATATCTAATTAATGGTTCAATTTCCAACTACAGGTACAAAGACTCTTGTGGTTAAAAAAAAAAAAAAAGAAGAAAGGGTAAATGATATGATTGTAAGTCTATTTTTGTAGTGTATCAAAAGTTGAAGATAATAAAGTTTAAACCTATAATCTTTCTTTAGCCACTAGCCCAATCTTAAAGGTTTAACTCTTTAAAAATAAGTTTATCGTACCATTATATTAAATGTAGCAACTATTATAATTTCTGTATAAAATTTTGTCAATGTTTGTTTTTTACCTCTCTGTTGTATAACAATACTTTTCAAAGAATTCGTTGTACTTACCCTTAAAAACAAGGTCGCATTTTAAATGTTCCTGAAAATGTGGGAGCATTGAATGCACCTATGTGGTCACCGGTTGTTGTCGGTACCCCTTCATTCCCTAAAATTAAAAAAAAAATTAAAAACAAGGAATTGACTCTCTTATCCTCAATTATTTCTTCAATTTCTATTAAATGCCACTCTATGCCACCGCATGAACAGAACCAACATCTTTTCCCCTTTAACTCGCCACTCCTCCTCCATTTTAAAGCTCAAGCCTCAAAGCTCGTAATCAAAATAAAAGCAAAACAACAAAGAACAACTGGCAAGGTAGCAACCTAGCCTTCTTTTTCCATTGATAATAACCCACTACTCCTTCCCCCAACCAGCACATCACGTGGCTACTGTCAAGAGGAAGAGGAGCAATCTCTGTCACCGACCACTAAAGACCACATGAAAGGAGCTAGCAGTTGGCTTTTCAGTCAACCATAGTCAGCGCCATTACTGTTTGAGTTGTTGTCCCTACTGTGTGGGTCGCCAAAATCACGCCCTCCATCACCACACAACCATTGCAAAAACGACATATCCCCCCCCCCCCCCTTTTTTTGCTGGTTTTTTCTTTGATTTGGGGCAAAGGAATAAGAGGGGTGGGTAGAGGAACATTGATAGCATGTGGAGAGTTGAGGAAGGTTGGGGCTGTGAGATGGTAGTTAAGGTCAAAGGAGAATGGGCTAGAAATTTAGAATGGAGAGGATAGGGAGGTGAAGAGTGGATTGAAAATTGGGCTGGGGAGAGAAAGGAGAAGACCGAGAATTGGGATGAATTATTGGTTACTTAATGTCTACCAAACACCAAGTCCAGCCCCTTTTCACATTAAATTTCCTAAGGGTATGGATTTTGGAGCTCCTATGATATGAATTTTGGAGGAAAATGAAGGGAATGGAAGAATTTGTAATATAATTTATATTTTAAATCCTTCTCTTCTCTCTAAAACTCAAACTCGCAAGAATACATGAATATTTCCTAGCTATTGTATGGGAGCAAGCTCTGCACAAAGGGTGGAGAATGCATGATTACATTCAATGTTCCCACATTTCTAGCAACATTTTAAATGAGACTAATATGCTTTCAGGGAAGAGGAAGCGTGTGCCAAATTGCAAATGTCAATCAAGGTGCCCGATAATTTGGTCTAACACCAGTTTTGGATCTTTACATGGTTTATTATTTATCACCATTAGATTATTTTTAAACGGTTCATATTCAGAACTAGAATAATTATATACAAAATTTAAAAATATGCAAAATCATAAAATAAGATAATAACATTTTAAAATGTCCAAAACATCCTTGAATGCTTCTTCTTCCCCTCAGTGACCTTCTCTCCCCCTTATTCCTTTGCGCAAATCACTCTCTTGAAGGAGCACTTACCAGGGAAATCTTGATTTCCAAAGCTTTTTGACAAAAAAAGATTTGGGGAATATTACAAAGGCCAATATTTAAATCCAAGGATTATCCTAGGGGCAATGGAGTCCAATTATGCTATATTAGCTCCTTTATTCTTGAACCTCATTTAGAAAAAAAATTGAAGTTAACTTCAAAACTATTTCGAAGACAAAAGTCTGCATCAAACCTATTAAAGCAATTAGCTACTCGGAACCAAGAAAAAACGGCTTCTTTCCTTACCCAAACTTCAACCTTCTGGATTTTGAAAATTATTTATGTGAAAAACTTCTCAAAGTCCAAACTCCATAGGGTTGTTGACATTTTTCGAGAAGTATTGAGTGGGTATTTTGATATTAAGAAGTCTCAAACCAAGTTTGGATTTAATATATATATATATATATATATATATATATATATATATATATATACTTTTAAGTAGCCCATGGATTGGACAAGCCCTTCTCAACCATGACTGGCTTTGCAATCGTGAGAAGCGGCTCGAGCAGAGCTCAAATAGAAGGAGTTGGAGATGATAGAGTGAATAAATATGGATGTGTTACTGATATAGTGATGAGTGATGATTCATGGTGCTTGAGGAATAATTATGGTAATGGTGAGATGTTTGTGTGATAGCCACCAGCCAAAAAAGGGTTAGACAAGATGGAGAAGGTAAAATTTAAAGGTGAACTGATAATTTCGTAAGCAAAATAAGAGGACCATCAAATGTTCCAAGAGTGGTGTGGATCAAATTATCCTTCACTGCTAATCAATTATGGCACCCATCTTGTGGGGTCATGTTAACATGGTCTGGCACATGTTTGGGATCATGTCATAGTCAACTATTACAGCCGTCAGATCAAGCTTTAGTAAAATCTAAGGGCTGAAATGCCATTCACCCTTTTGTAACATAAAATTAACGTTTAGCACATCAATTTTTTCTTATTTTGCAGATGAGTACCCTCTTCTTACTATAGCAGAGCGCACTAGGGTTAGATTCAGCGGCAGCTGGTGGCTAACCCAGGTTGAGGCGAACCTAGTTGGATGCAAGTCATGTAACTGTGCAAGCAAAGGCGAGGATGTTGTCTGAGTAATTGTTTGATGTTGGAGAGGGTGGAGTGCACAATTGATCTTTGCTTTAAACCAGTTTTGTTGTTTTGTTTATCTGTTCCTGGATGCTCCTTCCAGCCCTTGAAAGACAAACTCGAACAAGAACTTGATCGGCGAGACATGACACAAGTTGCAATTCTTGTAAATCACATGACTTGGTTTCCCCTGGTCAACATAGAACATGTCATTCAGCTTAAGAAATCCAAGATTAAATCATATATGCCAACAAAGGGAAGGGAACGTGAACACAAACACAATCATTAAGCAAACACAGATTTAATAAAAAATAAAATAAAAAACAATTAACACAAGTAGAAATGGAAGGAAAAGAAATTCACAAAGGGGACTTGTTCTGTGCTTTCATTAATGATGACATTTTTCATTCAGCTTCAGTATAATCTTTTTGAATTAAAATTTATATCTAATTTGATTTTACTCTTTATTTAATCGTTTGGAATTTAGATCTGTGAAGCTTTCTGTATAAGTGTGTAGCGCTCTTTGTTCTAGCCTCGTGTTGACTGGGATTTAGATCGGTAAAGCTTTTTGTGTAACTTTCTCTGTTCCAACCTTCCTTCTAGCCACCACAGGTGCATGCAAGTCATTGCTAGTTATAGAGAAGGATCTTGTGATTATTATTTTCAGTTTTCCTTACAGCCTTCAAAGAATGAATAAATTCAATTCTTCATTTTTTCAATTTAATCGTGAAGGCCACTTGATCCGTCACAGTAGAGTTTGCGGTGCTTGATTCGACCACTGGGAATGAGGCACTGGTACTTTTGCAAAGTACTTCAATAATAATTTTAAAAGATTAAGACTTCAATTGTAATTTTAAAAACATACGGATGGGTCATTTTTATAATTTTTTTGATGAACCATGAAATGATCCAGAAGAGATGCTCGACCAGGTTAAAAAAACCCCATCTGCTCCTATTCAGCGACTTCTGGGTCAAAGTCTGCGCATGGAAGCTTGGACACCATCACAGCACGTGCCATTAATATATTGGTTTTCATCTTGTAACATTATCTGCAGAGGAATGGGTCTCCAAACTTAAATAAGCTTTTATTGCTATGCCAACTGCATAGTCACAGAGAAACCCACGCATATAAATTGATGGAATACAGGCAAAGATGCTAAACTTTCCAGCCCCAAGGATTTCCCTCTTGGTACATACCAGTTCTACCGATTCATTTGGCTTACTGTACCAGAAATCTCTTTTAAATAACTCTCCATCACCTTCTTAGGCTTGAATGCCGGTCCAATCCCCACCTTGACAAATATTAGGGAACTACATTAGAAGGCAATGGAGAGTTATTTAAACGAGAATTCTGGAACAACGACAAGGATTGATGAGAAGGATCTTCAGCAAAAGAGGATAGTATTATGGTTGACGGTAAGAACTAACAACAGCAGAGACAATCTGCAGCTTCCTCCTTGTTTTTGTTAATTTTATGTGTGTTGAAGATCAATTTAATTGGTTTTGTGTATAGCCTCTTGGCCACAAAATCATTCCTATATATACTGACAATAATTGAATCCTTATTAAATATTTAAAGATCACAACTAACTATTTTAATTATGTTAGGCTGGGCAGTTGCATGAAAGTAAATACTATACACACATTTCATCCAAAATAAAACATATATAAACAAGAGTCCTAAATTTTGGATTATTGTAGAGCCAGTTGAATGGTATGTTACCGGGGACATGAAAGCATAGAAGCTGTCCAGGAAATCTCCCTGTTATTTTTTAAAAGCGTTCTATTCTGATCCAAGCATAAAAGCACTTTTTTACCGTGGCAAGAGACAACGTTATTTATTACGCGGCATGGTAGCTGTATACTCGAAGGGGTTTTAGCATGTATTTGGTTGTGTTTGTAAAATTAATTTAAAGTATAATTGATTTTGTTATAATTGATTTTAAAATTAAATAATTTAAATTTAGTGATTCCTCTAAAAGTAATTATAACAGAAAATAAAAAATTTTTACTTCTCATATATTCAATTCTAGAATCAAGGATTGATTTTAAACTTAGACACCTAAACAAGATTACAAAATTTTAAAATCAATTTTGTTTTGGGGTGTGTGCCCCTATGCTAGGAACCAACTTAAGGCCCTTCTATCTCAAGATGAAAATTACAAAGATAATTCTACTTTAAGTTTTAATTTTCTTTTCATGCCACTCGTATTTATAAAAGATGACACTAATATTTCTACACAACCACCACCTGGGAGTTAGGAGAACCAAACACATTGTTACACTATCTAAGTATCTATTAGTTATAGGGGGACCAACATTAGACCCTTCTATCTCAAGTTGGAAATTACAAAAATAATCTTACTCTAAGTTTTAATTTTCTTTTCATGCCACTCATATTTATATAAAAAAAAAAACACTGATATTTCTATACAACTATCACTAAATAAAGGCTCTGGAAATTTGTCTATTTAACACAATAACTAAAACCCGTCTCCAAATTTACTTTATTTTGTACCACATGGCTAGAGTCTCCACCAACATGTATTAAGAGTTAAATTTAAGTTTACAAAGTTAAACTATTAGTTATAATAGCAACCAGAAGTAGTATTTGCTCCAAGAAAAAGACACCTATAATTTTCTATTTTAAATGCACCAATGAAAAAATACAACTAGAAATGAACTTTAATGCTAGCTACTATGTAAGTCACAGACTCACAGCAGCAACCAACGCATACAATTTCAGCATGCACATAAAAGGAACCCACTTTGTGTGTTTTCATTTATCTCCTTTTAAAGCTCATATTTTTCACCTCAAATCTATGAAATTTCAGTTTTGGTTTAATAGGGTCTTGTTGCAAAATGAAAATGCCTGGAGGAATAACCTAATAAATTCTTCTACCTATTTGTGCTCAAGATCTACATTGGTCAATGAATGTGATAAAACCAATTCATGGTCTATTGTAAAGTTTGGCTTTGATGATGATCTTGATGTTTAGAACACTGCAACAGCAATTGGTGTGGTGCTGTCAGTCATGATGGTTGATAGATGTGGTAGGGTTGGGCCGGTGGTGGTGGGTGGGAATGATCTATCTCGCCAAAAGGGGAAGAGGAAAAAGGAGAGGGACAAAAAAAAAGCAATTTATAAGTATTGTTTTGAGCTCATGTTTAAATCCTATTAGTTAATGATAAGAGGAGTAATGTTGGTCCCTATTTTAAGAGTATGTTTGTGAGTTGAGATTTTGCTATTTTGGAGGGAAAGGGAAAGGAAGAGAGGATTTATAGTGTAAAGTTATACTATAATAAACCCTTATTTTCCCTCTTTTCCTGTCCAAAATCCCATGTCACAAACATACCCTAAGGGTCAAACGAATCCTTGACCGTTTGTTTATACTGTCATGACATAAAACAGTAATGCATTAATTATTGTATATTTTATATTTTTAATTCTTGTCAATTAATATATTAATTTTTCACTTTTTCTAGATCTTAATCTTTATAATTTTTGTTTTTCATAAAGGATTTATCCCAATTGATTTAATTTATTTTAGTTTTAGATTTTTGGTTGGTAGACAACGTCTAAAGAACTAAAACCTAAATTAGAGAGAACTATAGAGACTATATATATATATATAGCGAAATACAAAATAAAAATTTAATATGATCGACAAGGCATTTTTTTTCACCAAAGATAGAAAGATTCATTCATAATCATCATATTACAAAACTTAGTCCAAGTTGGACAGCAAAATCAAAGAAGGGATATCCCAAAACTTTCAAGGTATTGCATTGGAAGCAACCAAAATGTATAATAAGAGAGATGGGAAACATTCACTCTATGTCTAGTAAATTCTTCAGAGAGAGTCCTGGCATCACTGAATATTTCTTGATAGTCAATATTCTTGTCTTCAAACACCTTTGCATTTTTCGCTAACCAAATTTTCCATAACAAATAGCATAATAAGGAGATATGGCCAGCGCTTTTGGTCCAGCATGGAGCTCAGTAATCATTTCTATCCACCATTCCTAGAAATGTTGAGTCTAATAGAGCCATACTTGCTAAAAAATACCTACAGCTCTCCATACTAGAACAACTTGGGGGCATGAAATGAAGTTGTGATTGATATGGCATTTAACCTTTATTTTTTTAATAATATTATTTTAAGTGTTAAAAAATATTTTTGCTGTTTTTAAGTCCCTGGTTCCAAGTGCTTCCTTAACAAATAGCTTAAAAATAATGGTTTTTCTTTCCGTACCTATATTTAATAGATTTCAAAATCTAGAATTTATAAAACATATGATTCATTCTTAGCAAATATTTCAGTATTATTTAATTTTATAAGAATATAAAAAAAGTTCATAAATAAATTATTGACATAGCATGACTCGTGTTTGTTGATGGTCTATGTCAATATTTTTTAAGTTGTGTTCTCTTGGCGCATAAAATAGGGTCATTTTTTCCGGGAGGTAAAATTTGTCATGATATGGGTTAGTTTGGTTAATTACATGGTTATGGTGTATGAATCTCGCCAATGGCAAGATTTCACGAAATCTCACCAATGACAAGATTTCACTAGTAAAATATTACTTTTAAATTCAAAACTTGCTGACGATAAAATTTGGATAATAAAAATAATATTTTTTTAAACTAAATCTCGTCAATGGTAAAATTTAGAAAATGAAAAATATTATTTTTTAAATCAAATGTTGCCATTGATGAGATTTGCAAATCATATATATGTAAATTTCTATATAATTTCATACATAAAGAATTATTAAATTGACACACCATATAAAAAATAAAAAACCCATAAAATACAGGTGTTTATGGTGCCTACTCAAATTCAATAATAAATAAAGATGTTAGAAGGAGGGTCCACGAAATTTAGAATTGGTGGATTGGTGCGTAGATGGAGTACAAGAAAGTGTACGTTGAACAAACCTTCCTCTCAGTTTTCTTGGGGCGAAAGGTCGAAAGGTCTGAGTCATCCTTCCCATACGCGCTTTACGCGTCATGCTTGTCAGCCACACGCCCTTTACGCGTTTTCGATTTGAATTATTCCCGACAAATAATAATGGGATGAAAATTTAAGGCTCTGCTTGTTTGACCGAAAATAATTTTTAATTTTTAATTTTTATGAATAAAAATTAAAAATTAAAAATTAAAAACTAAAAATTATTTCTAACAAAATAAGCAGGTCTCAAGTTTTTTGTTTTTTATGCTTTTACTTTTTTTATGATGATGAAAATTTAGGTTGAAACACGGAGTGGATTCGATTCGATTCGATGTGAGACCAAAAAGCATGAAAAAAACAAAATCCCGCGTATGCTTCACAACAATAAAGTGGTTTTTAGTGATAGGTTTAATTTCCATGTAATGATACATAAAAATTTTTTATACTATTATTTAATTAAATATTTTTTATATTATTTTTTAAGTAATAAAATCTAAATAAATGTATAAAATTTTTTATATTATCAATATATTTGAATTAAATCGTTAATGGTAACCCAAAAAGGACATATAAAGTCGTTTAGCGATTAAGAAAAGAACAACAAAGCCTTTCGTTCGTGCATTCACATCCAATTATATAATATCATTATTAAATTAAAGCAGAAAACGAAAACCCATCCTAAAAGAAAAGAAACTCACCTAGTAATTTCAATTTATTTAGTTCGTTTATGTACGTTTCTATTTCAGTTAATGATCATTGTAGTCCCTGATATTCAACGCGTGAGTTATTTTAGTCTCTTAATTTTAAAATGAATCAATTTGATCCCTCACATTTATAACTGTGAATCAATTTAGTCCCTCATATTTTAAAAGTGAATCAATTTAGTCCCTCATATTTATAATTGTGAATTAATTTGATCCCTCACAGTTATAAATGTGAGGGACCAAATTGATTCAGTTTAAAAAGGGGAATTAAAATGATTCACACATAAAATATCAAGGACTAAAATGACTCACATATAAAATATCAGAGACTAAAATTAAACATCAAGTCTTTCTATGCCCTGCGAAGAGTCACAAGGACCAAAACAAAAAAGCAATTCTAGAATCTGATTTCTAGCATATTAGGCGCAGCCGCTGACCTTTATTCCCAAAACAACAGACACCAAGACCAAGAGGGCCGACCGTTACTTCATTCATCGTTGTCTCAACGAGTGCAAAATTTCGAATCTCTGCTGCTTCATCTCATCTAACACGCTTTTTTCTTTTTCTTTTTTTTAGTATCACTTTTCTTTGTTACAGGACAAGATATGATGTGGTTCTAAGAAAGGTCAATTTGCGTGTCCTTCTGTTTCCACGAAATTCACATTCAAAGTTCTAAGAGGCTGCTGTGTATTACTTGCTATATTATTCTTGTGCTTTTATAGGACAAGGGTCTGAGATAGTCTCCTATCAGTTACGTTTGACAGTTGGTAACATAACATACAATACATACAAGGCGCATCAAAATAAGAGTGAGTTGATTGATATAATTCGTAGGAAGCAAAGGAAAAGAAAAAGGGTTGGTTGGTGTTATTGTTGGAGGTTGAGGGTGATGGAGGGTTATTTGAATGAGGATTTTGGGGGAGTGAAGGCGAAGAACTCGTCTAAAGAGTCTCTTCGACGATGGAGGGAGGCATGTGGGTTCGTGAAGAACGAGAAGAGACGATTTCGTTTCACTGCCAATCTCTCCAAGAGAGACGAAGCAGCTGCTATGCGTCTCACCAATAAGGTACCTATCACCTCATCAATTACAAACAGCTTTTGTTGAATTGAAAATGAAATGAAACACATTCTTCCTCCTGTGGATTGTGTTTGTTTTGTTGCTTGCTTCAATCGAGGACAGTTCTTAACTTCTCACGAGTTAATTTTTCATATGCTGACATTTTCAACCGCTGCCATCTGTTATTTGCAAGACTTCATAGTGAGTGGGTGTACGAATTAAACACTTTCACTTGACAACAAATAATTGGATCTCTATATTCAAATTAAACTGGTTTTAATATTGTTTTTGGTTTTTACTTCCTCCATAAATTCCTTTGAAGTTTGAAGCAAGAGGAATTTCCAATAACCTTCCTTCTGATTTAGTATAACTAATAATAATTCCGCGCTCATCTATTTTGCAAAATCATCATCCCTTTATTTTGCTAGAGGTCAGTCTAATTTTACAAAATAGAGAGGCAAATAGTATTTTTATACTGAATCTCAAAGGAGGTTAGTGTGTAATTTGCTCTTGAAGTTAAAACCATGAGACAGCTAACTTGGAACACACGAGTCGAGCCGAATATGCCGTGCTAAATATTGATATTCAGCAGCGTTTCACTAAACTTTATTTAAAATTTTATTGGATATCAAATTTTAGTTTTCACGTGTTTAAATTCATATGATATATCCCACCAAATTAATGTGCGTGTAACTTTAGACCATATATTAAAAAATAAAAAATAAAGAGAATTAAACGAAAAGTATTAATATTTGAAGAAATAAATGGAATGTTTTTCTTGCGGACTTGAAGACTTGAGAATACAACATAAAGATGGTGGCATCAGACTTCAGTATGTTTTATTTCTTGAAGACTTATTATTCTCTCCTTATTGCAGGAGAAGTTGAGGGTGGCAGTTTTGGTTTCCAAAGCTGCATTTCAGTTTATCCAAGGTCAGTTTCTTCAGCATTATTCTAATTCAAATTCTAATAATAATTAGCAAAATTTGTTGAGAGTCAATATATTTACTTGTGATCATATCCGCAGGCGTACAACCAAGCGATTACAATGTACCTGAGGAAGTTAAAGCTGCAGGTTTTGAAATCTGTGGTGATGAATTGGGGTCTATTGTTGAACGCCATGATGTAGAGAAGCTAAAATATCATGGTGGGGTTAGTGGTATTGCAGAAAAGCTTTCTACATCAACCAACAATGGGCTTAGCAGTGAACCTGATTTTCTAAATAGGAGACAGCAGGTATATGGAATAAACAAGTTTACTGAAAGTGAAGCCAAGAGTTTCTGGGTTTTTGTTTGGGAAGCCCTTCAAGACATGACTCTCATGATACTTGGGGTGTGTGCTTTTGTGTCTCTGATAGTTGGAATTGCAACAGAAGGGTGGCCCAAGGGGGCACATGATGGTCTTGGGATTGTTGCTAGTATTTTACTGGTTGTCTTTGTGACAGCAACAAGTGATTATCGCCAATCATTGCAATTCAAAGACTTAGACAAGGAGAAGAAGAAGATTTCCATTCAGGTCACAAGAAATGGTTATAGACAGAAAATGTCAATATATGAATTACTTCCTGGAGATATTGTGCACCTTGCCATTGGTGACCAAGTCCCTGCTGATGGACTGTTTGTTTCTGGATTTTCTGTGTTGATTGATGCATCAAGTTTAACAGGTGAGAGCGAGCCAGTGATGGTTAATTCTGAAAATCCATTTCTTCTTTCTGGAACAAAGGTCCAAGATGGATCATGCAAGATGTTGGTTAGCACTGTTGGAATGAGGACTGAATGGGGCAAGTTGATGGCAACTCTGAGTGAAGGCGGAGATGATGAAACCCCATTGCAAGTGAAATTGAATGGAGTTGCAACCATTATTGGGAAGATAGGGCTCTTCTTTGCCTTGGTTACTTTTGCAGTTCTCGTGCAAGGACTGGTGAGCCGTAAGCTCCAACAAGGAAGGTTATGGAGCTGGAACGGGGATGATGCTTTGATGATGTTGGAATTCTTTGCTGTTGCTGTTACCATTGTTGTTGTTGCTGTTCCAGAGGGGCTGCCATTGGCTGTGACATTGAGCCTTGCATTTGCCATGAAGAAGATGATGAATGACAAAGCCCTTGTGAGGCATTTGGCAGCATGTGAGACCATGGGATCAGCCACAACTATATGCAGTGACAAGACTGGGACACTGACAACAAACCATATGACTGTTGTGAAAACATGCATCTGTATGAATTGCAAGGAAGTGAGCAATAATAAGGCTTCTACCTTGTGTTCTGAACTTCCAGATTCTGCTATGAAACTGCTCCTACAGTCAATATTCAACAACACAGGAGGAGAGGTTGTTGTTAACCAAGATGGAAAACACGAGATTCTAGGGACCCCAACTGATACTGCAATATTGGAGTTTGGCTTGTCACTTGGTGGCGATTTTCAAGGGGAGAGACAAGCATGCAAGCTTGTTAAAGTTGAGCCATTCAACTCTACTAAAAAGAAAATGAGTGTTGTGGTGGAGCTCCCTGGTGGAGGATTACGTGCACACTGCAAAGGTGCTTCTGAGATAATTCTGGCCTCTTGTGACAAGGTGCTGAACTCAGATGGTGAGGTTGTCCCTCTTGATGAAGGATCAAGTAACCATCTTAAGGCTACAATAAACCAGTTTGCTAATGAGGCACTCAGAACTCTATGCCTTGCCTACATGGAATTGGAAAATGGATTTGCTGCTGAGGACCCAATTCCTGTTTCTGGTTATACTTGTATAGGGATTGTTGGTATCAAAGATCCTGTTCGTCGTGGTGTTAAGGAATCAGTAGCAGTATGTCGTTCTGCTGGAATAACAGTAAGGATGGTTACAGGAGATAACATTAATACTGCAAAGGCTATAGCTAGGGAATGTGGGATTTTAACAGATGATGGAATAGCCATTGAAGGCCCTGAATTTAGAGAGAAGAGTGAGGAGGAATTGCTTCGGCTCATTCCCAAAATTCAGGTGCTTCATATTTTCTACATGCATAACATCTTGATTGCTTTAATACTTTCTACATGCATACCATCCTTTCAGTAACACAATGTTTAATATATATATATATATATATATATTTTCAGGTTATGGCTCGATCCTCACCTTTAGACAAACATACATTGGTGAAACACCTGCGTACCACATTTGGGGAAGTTGTAGCTGTAACTGGTGATGGAACAAATGATGCCCCAGCTCTTCATGAAGCTGATATTGGACTTGCAATGGGCATTGCCGGGACTGAAGTGAGTGCAATGCAATTTTTTCCACTGTAAATCACTCATTCTATCGTGTTATAAAGAGGGCCATGTAATTATAAAAGGCATGGCCAAATATCAGAAACCAAAAGGAAATGTTGTGCCAAGTGTTAGTCATTTAATTCTTCCTCTGCTGCAAAGGAGAATGCCAGAATCATCTAATTCCATATTTTATACACAGGTTGCAAAAGAAAGTGCAGATGTCATAATTCTGGATGATAACTTCTCCACAATAGTGACAGTGGCCAAATGGGGACGTTCAGTTTACATAAATATTCAAAAATTTGTACAGTTCCAACTAACTGTTAATGTGGTTGCATTGATAGTGAACTTCACTTCAGCCTGCATGACAGGTAAGAAAAATTAGCCTACTTTGTCCACGCTCATTATGATTTATAAACTTCACGTCAGCTTTCATGGACAGTTTTATTTTTCCTTCTTTATCTTATGGTATTGCATTTGCATTTTCTCTACAGGAAGTGCGCCCCTCACAGCTGTTCAACTTTTGTGGGTGAACATGATAATGGACACACTAGGAGCACTAGCACTTGCTACTGAACCTCCCAATGATGATTTGATGAAGCGTTCACCTGTGGGAAGGAAGGGGAATTTCATCAGCAATGTCATGTGGAGGAACATCTTGGGACAATCAGTGTATCAGTTCATGGTCATATGGTTGCTTCAGTCAAAAGGAAAATCGGTATTTTCCCTTAGTGGCCCCGACACGGATCTGGTCTTGAACACACTTATTTTCAACTCATTTGTCTTCTGTCAGGTAAATTTTCCAGAAAAAACTTAACAATGCTTGTCTCACTTGATCAAATTTCTTAGGAAGAATGAATTCAAAGTATATAAATTTTAACTGATGTATATTTGCCTTTGTTTTGGTTCTGCAGGTTTTCAATGAGATAAACTCACGTGAGATGGAGCAAGTAGATGTCTTCAAAGGCATATTGAATAACTATGTATTCGTGGGTGTCATCGGTGCTACTGTTGTGTTTCAAATCATAATAGTTGAGTACTTGGGAACCTTTGCAAACACAACACCTCTTTCTCTGGTACAGTGGTTCTTCAGCTTGTTTGTTGGATTTTTGGGCATGCCAATTGCAGCTGCCTTAAAGAAGATCCCTGTCTGAAGCATGCATGTGAATGAATAACTACCCTTTTTAAGAGTTCCGTAATTCTTGTACATTCACCAACTGCTTTGCTACTGCTTGAGGCTTTCTTGGGGCAGAATGAGAAATGGAGCAGCTAAGTATATAAATCTGGAGTCTCGAAGCAGTTAAGCATCCACATAGGACTGTCAAACCATCATTTAACCATTTTATTCAATTGGTTGTTTATAATGGTAGATGAAAGTTAGTAGAAACCTAGATTTCGTGCTGTAGATAACTGCTGACTACTCCCTTAGCATATCTGAAAAATTGAAATGAATGTACAAGGGTGCTGCAACTTGTTGTGTAGCTTTGTAAAGATGTTCAGTTCTCTCTGATAAATGAAATATTTTCTTGTATTGCAATTTCATTTGCCATAAAACAGCTTAAGGATATGTAAGTCAATAATTGGCCTTCAGTTTTTTTATATTTGTATGAACGAATTTCGTTGAATAAATTATTATTTCTTATATTTCGTTTTGAATTTATTGTCTCAGTGCCTATAATTGTTACTTTCTGAATTTTAATCTTTTTAATTTATTAATTTAGGTTTTGTTCTTTAAATAATTTGAAATTATAAACACTAATTCTTAATGAAAGATATAAATAAGTAAAAATTATAATGGTCAAAACTCAAATGAACTATTGCCATAAATAGAATAAAACCTAAAATTGTGACTATAGAAATTTCCATTCAAAGAAGAAAAAAAATCTTCAATGATTAGAATTTAAGTTGACTAGACTATGAAGGTTTCTTGATCACTTTCTGGGTAGAATTACTTTCGAATAAACAACTATACAAGTTTCTTTTTGTTCGACAATGGTGATTCTGATTCTGCCCTTCCGTTATCTTAAGAACAGCATGTTCCATTTTTCATAATCCTGTCGTTTAAACCCATTGCTATAACAAGCTGGAGGGTCTTGACTGTCCTAAAAATATGTAAAATTCAGGGTTAAAAATTCCTTTTGATGCATTGGCGAATTGTATCGCTTTATGCTGCTACTTTTTATTTATTTGTCTGCTTTATGCTACTACTTCAGTTGCATTGTAAAGGCAGAGGAGTATGTACATCAGGCAAAGCCCTTCATCTTAAACGGCCAAAAATAAAACTAGTTATGACTTTTTATTCATCTGTCATGGATACCTTTCCAGTTTCATATGGATGATACATCCAAAGAGGTTCAATCAAATCCTTTGCAAAGGTTAATTTCTCCAGTTCATCCTCATGACTTTCTTCTGCAATTTCCTTCTCTATCTTAGGATAGATTTCTTGCAGAGAAGACAGCATCATGTCACCCCAATCCCTGTCGTCATGTTTAAACGTACGAAGTGCAGTAGTCCTAATGCCAGTCCAAAGTCCTTTCTCTCCAGCCCAACAAGTGAAGAAGCCAAGAATATGACCCCAACTGCATCCATAACACTAGGATTCTTTTTCAGTAATATAATCAGCATTGACATCAGTCTACCAAATGCCGAGAATTTCTCTTTCTGGAGGCATCCATCATCTTCTTCAGTTTCATTTACATTGGAGAGCTCAGTCTTGGCTACAATCAAGAGCCATTTTGGAATATGTAACTTCATTTGGTCAGATGCAGCTGAATGTTCCCTGCACCCTCACTATATATCTGAATACATATAGATCCTAATGCCAGAACCAAGTCAGGCAGCCAAGGTTTTGCTGCTGCAACAAGACGTGATGCATGTCCAGAGCCCAAGTACGATTCGATTGTAATGATTAAATCAAGCAAGTCATTCACAAGAGCAAAAGTGGTTGGTGGACTCATGGAGAATCCACTAGAATATGTATAATGATAAGATTGAAACACGGAATGAATTCGATTCGATGTGAGACCAAAAAGCATAATAAGGGTGTTTCTCAGGTGCCTCCTTCAGTCAATGGCCATGGTGCACATGGCACTGTAACCATTAATTAATGATACAAGAATAAGAATAGAAATATAGAGACACTGAAAAATACAAATAGAGAGTAGAAAAATTTTCTATCCCCAAAATATGAAAACATAAAATTTTTATACCTTCTAAAATATGAGAATAAATATAGAGATAGAAATTTAATATTATTTTTTAATAATACATCTATACATATTTGTTATTTCGCAATGTCTTCACAAAAGGTGGTGGTGCAGGGTGGTTCGACGACCGGCTGACAGCAGTCAAAGCTAGTCAACAGCCAATGGTAGCGGTCAAGGCCATCAATTGGTCAATCTTTGGCAATACGGTCAATCAAGCTTGGCCAGTCAATCTACTGTGCCATAGGCATCATAGCCATTGACCACCACATGCACCATAGTGTTACCCCAAAAATAATCCCGCTGTTCGTTCGTGCATTCACATCATATCATATAATATCATTATTAAAGCTAAAAATGAAAGCCCATCCTAAAAGAAAAGAAATTTAACCAGTAATTTTATAGAGCATTTGGAAATCCATGGAATACATTTTATTAAGGAATTGAATTGAATTCCATGCTTTGGAAACAATTTGAGTGAAGGAATTGAAATCTCATGATAATTGAAATCCTACAAAACTAAGGAATTGAAATCAGACTAAAAGGAGTGTGATTTGATATAGGAATTAAATTCCAACAAATAAAAATTAAAAAATAACCTTATTTGAATATAATATTTTGTTCCTGACCTATTAATGAAGGATAAAATAATAAAAATAATTAAATTAATTTATTTTTAGACCCATTACAAATCAAGGAATTGGATTCAATTATTTAATTTACTAACTCACTCTAAAAATAAGAATTCAATCCAATTTCATCTCATTAAAAGTTTTCAAACGCCCTCCCAATGTATTTCGTTCGTTTATACAAGTATGGAAGAGAAAACGAGACCAGATTGGGTTAGCAAGAAACCGGTCACCTTGCCAGTCCAGTTATGCCCCTAAAATCGACAAAGTTAAAAACCAGTCAAAACAGGTAAAATAGGAAATATCGGTCCTGTTTCTAAGGTTAGCTGGTTCATCCTCTGACAAAAGAAAAAAAAAAAAGGCCAGGCGTTGAAGCTGCTCATCAAATTTGCTCAGGTCTCATCAAATTTACTCCGCTACTCATCAAATCTATGCTCTGCGGCTCATTAGATCATCTTCTCTCCTGCCGGCGAAGTTGCTACTGCTCCGTCATACTGCTTTGGGCTTCTTCTTTGCGCTTCTGCCTCTACTCCACACTACTTCCCACTTCTGTTTCTCTACCCTGCAAAAGAGAAAGGGTGCGTGATTTGGTGAAGAGGAAGGGTGGAGATTGAGTCAAAAAAAAATCAAATGACAAGTAGTAGAGTAATGTTGGAAGCATCAGAAAGTTGAAAAGCCTGAAAAGCATTTTGGGGGATGGAGTGATTATTATTAATAAATAATAAATGTACAGTTGGGATTTAGAAAGGGTGGAGTGATTATTATTAATAAATAATAAATAAACAGTCAAAAGAATAATAATTAATAAATGCTTATGTGTTTTTTTTTTTTTATTTTACCTTATTTTGTGTTTGAGCCTTTTGAAATCTAAGATCTCTATTTTTTTGGGGTGAGTGCCAATATTTACATTTAAAAAATGAATATAATTATTTAATTAAATACTTGAATATAAATATTTTATTATATTCTGATTAAATCAGTTGGACTTCTAAACTTTTAAATTAGTACTATAATTAATTTGATATAAGCTCCAATTTTCTTTTCTTTGATTACAAGCACCAAAACAAAAAGGCAATTCTAAAATCTGATTTCAAGTATATTAGGCGTAGCCGCTGGCTCTTTATTCCCAAAACAACAGACGCCAAGACCAAGAGGACCGTTACTTCATCTCATCTAACAAGGGTTTTTTTTTTTAAAAAAAAAAAATTAGTATCAGTTTTCTTTGGTACAGGACAAGATATGATGTAGTTCTAAAAAGATGTTGGGCTCGTATATCAGTTCACGTTATAACTAAATGATGTCAGTATAATATAAAAGTAAATCTAGTAAAATTAAATTTATCAATTGATGTAACACAATAACAATAAATATGAGCAAAGTTAAAAAAAAGTGGACACCAAATTTAATGTGAAATCCTCTAAATATTAGATGAAAAACCATCTACCAGAACTTCTAAAAATTATTTGATTATATTTAGGATAATTACAAAGTACCCTTTCTATATTTTCATACCTAAAAAGTAAATATAATATTTTTTGATGAAAATCCTCCTATTTAAATACTATATTTTTACAATGTCAACGAGTAATAAAAATAATACCTAAAAATATTTTTATTATATTTACCCACACCACACTTTTTATTTTTTCCTCTTACTCTTATAAAATAACATGTGTATTTTCTTCTTTCTGCAGCTACTGTTTCTTCGCTGTTTGTTGCTCTCTTCAATTGAATAATCCGCCTCTATTTATAGAGGCTTTCACAGTGCAAACACACCGAAAAGATTTCTGCTGCAGCATGAAAAATCTACAGCAAATCTAGTAGTGGCCTACTGTAATTTCGGCCATGAAGAAACACTCACGCATGTAAGCTGAGAGTTTTATTCCTTTCCTTTCAGCCATGTGCACATCTAATTGTTGGGCTCAGAGACTGATTCACAGTGTAATTAAATGATGCCAATGTGTGGCAACGAGTACCAAAACTAAATCTGATAGAATTAAATCTACCAATCGGCGCAGCGCAGCGAAAATATGAATAAGGATGAATAGTAAATTTTTCTGTAGTGGGGCCCACTGGTCACTATTCACGTGGGGCCCGCTATTTACCATTCACGTGGGGCCCGCTGGTCACTATTCCCGAATAGTGCTATTCACGAATAGTACTATTCACGAATAATACTATTGACACCAGTATCAAGAAATTTGCACACCGAATATTTAACGTGGAAACCCCCAAATACCGGAGGAAAAAACCACGGGACAAACTCCGAAAATATTCCACTATATTCAGGATAATTACAAAGTATCCTTTCCACACTCTCCAACCCAAGAGGTAAATATAGTGTATCCCAGTGAGAACCCTCATATTCAAACACTACAATTTTGTAGTATCAAGGAGTAATAGAGATGATATCCAAAATATTCCTGGTATATATACCCACACCCTACACTCTCAGGAATTTACTCACACTCTCTATTTTTCTCTCTCACTCTCGTGAGAATAATTCTCTCTCTCTCACTAGCGACTCTTGTTTTTCTTTGCTTTGTTGTTGTGTTGAATGAACTGAATCCCTCCTCTATTTATAGAGGCCTTCAGCAGTGTGAATGCACACTGCGTATTTCGGCTGCAGAAGAAAATTTCTTCAACAACTCTTCACTGTTGTTATTTCAGCTTCAACTTTCTCGGCGCCGAAATCATCACGCGTGCACAGTAAAAATTACTGTGCATGCGTTGAAAAACTCTCTTCTCCCCCGTTTTCTTTCAATTTTCAATAGTGATGGGGCCCATAGGCTGGACCCCACAATTCTCCCCCTCCGGTAGATGGGGAAATAACCTGGGAACAATTATCCAGGATCCATGCCGATCAATTCGGCACAAAGCTGAAGCTTATCTCGTGCTACAACTTTTGTCATCATATCAGCAGGGTTTTCATCAGTGTGAATCTTTTTCAGCTCAAATTGCTTTTCTTCTATTGCTTGACGCAACCAATGATACCTGACATCAATGTGCTTCGTCCGCGAGTGATACATCGCATTCTTGCTCAAATCCAAAGCACTTTGACTGTCGCAATGGATAACGGACCTACTCTGCTTCATTCCCAATTGTTCAAGGAATCTTTTCAACCAAAGCATTTCTTTTCCAGCTTCAGTCATAGCAACATATTCTGCCTCAGTAGTGGACAAGACAACACACTTCTGCAGTTTTGACTGCCAACACACAGCTCCACCTGCAAAAGTAAACACAAATCCGGAAGTAGATTTTCTACTATCCAGATCACCTGCCATATCAGCATCTGCATAGCCTTCCAAAACTGGTTCTGGTCCTCCAAAGCTCAAGCACATTCTTGAACTACCTTTTAGATATCTTAAGATCCACTTCACAGCTTCCCAATGGTCTTTACCTGGATTGGAAAGAAACCTGCTAACAACTCCAACCGCATGAGCGATATCTAGCCGAAATCTGCACCATAGCATACATCAAACTCCCGACTGTAGAGGAGTAAGGAATATCAGCCATAGCCTTATTTTCTTCATCAGTCATAGGACAACTCTTTTTGCTGAGTTTGAAATGATTGGCCAATGGTGTGCTAACTGCTTTAGCATTCTTCATATTGAATCTTCCTAGAACCTGCTCCACATATCTTTCTTGTGACAACCAAAGCTTTCTAGCCATCCGGTCTCGCAAAATCTGCATGCCCAGAATTTGCTTTGCAGGGCCTAGGTCCTTCATATCAAAGGACTTTGATAGCTCCTTTTTCAAATCACCAATCATCTTTGCTTCCTGTCCGACTATCAACATATCATCTACATACAACAGAAGAGTGATAAACTTATCTCCTGGAAATGTTTTAACATATACACAGTGATCTGCATCTGTCCTGGTATATCCATGACCCACCATGAATGAGTCAAACTTCTTGTACCATTGCCTAGGAGCCTGCTTTAATCCATACAAGCTCTTCTTCAATCTGCAAACCATGTTCTCCTTTCCAGCCTCCTCAAAACCTTCTGGTTGATCCATGTAGATTTCTTCCTCCAAATCACCATGGAGAAACGCAGTCTTCACATCTAACTGCTCAAGCTCCAAATCCAAGCTAGCCGTCAATCCGAGTATAACTTTAATAGAACTCATTTTGACAAGCTGAGAGAAAATCTCATCAAAATCTATTCCTCGCTTTTGACCAAAGCCTTTAACAACCAAGCGAGCTTTGTACTTCACCAGCTTGTTACCATCTTTCTTCAGCTTGAACACCCATTTGTTCTTCAAGGCTTTCTTGCCTTCAGGGAGTTTTTTTGGTCATAAGTATTGTTCTTCTGCAAGGAATTCATCTCTTCTTGCATGGCTTTGATCCACTGAACTTTATCCTTATGAGTCTGAACTTCTTCAAAACTTTTCGGCTCCCCTCATCGATTGAGAAGGATATATTCCGATCTAGGGTACTTCTTGGATGGTTGTGGCACTCTATTAGATCTTCTAAGCTGTGGTGTTTGAGCTTGCTCCCCCTGCTCAACACCTCCTCCATCTCCATCATCATCAATTGCTGGCTCATCATTAACCCCATGATCTTGGACCTTTCCCCCTGCTGTGGCATTTTCTTTAGGAAGAGAGACTGGTGTAAAATCAACTTTATCACCAGCTTCATCAGTTTTCTCTGGAACAGCAGAATCCGACATAGTTTCTTGCTCATGAAACACTACGTCTCTGCTTCTAATAATCTTCTTCTTTTCCGGATCCCATAGCCTATAGCCAAATTGCTCATCTCCATATCCCATAAATATGCAAGGAATGGCTCTATCATCAAGCTTTTGTCTCTGCTCCTTACTTACGTGAGCAAAGGCTTTGCATCCAAACACCTTCAGATGAGAGTAACTAACATCATGTCCGGACCATACTCTCTCTGGAATGTCAAAGCCCAAAGGAACAGACGGAGATCTGTTAATCAAGTAGCACGCCGTTTGAACAGCTTCACCCCAGAATGGCTTAGGCAGCTTAGCCATTCTCAACATACATCTGACTTTCTCCATAATGGTTCTGTTGATTCTTTCGGCCACACCATTATGCTGTGGGGTGCCAGGAACTGTCTTCTCATGCCTGATGCCATGTTCAGAGCAATAGTTCTTGAATTCATGGGAAGTGTACTCTCCCCCATTGTCACTGCGAAGACACTTCAAAGGTTTCCCAGTTTCTCTCTCCACCATGGCATGGAACCTCTTGAAGTATTGAAACACCTGGTCCTTCCTCTTTAGGAAATACACCCACACTTTCCGTGAAGCATCATCAATAAACGTCACAAAATATCTGCTACCACCCAGAGTCTCCACCTCCATGGGACCGCATACATCAGAGTAAACCATATCCAAAATATTCTTCTTCAACTTCAACCTTTTGCTGAAAGATACTCTATGATGCTTACCAAATAAACAATGATCACAAGGATTTAACTTTGTACCTTTGGCATAAGGAATGAGGGATTTTCGAGCCAAAATCTGCAATCCTATTTCACTCATATGAGCCAGTCTTTTATGCCACAAATTTGGCGAAGCATCGTCTTCAACTGCATTCAACCCTCCGATCTGCTTAACTTGAGTCTTATACAAAGTGTTGTATGCTTCTCCTCTGGCAATCACCATCGAACCTTTGGAGAGCTTCCACTTGCCATCACCAAAGTTATTGTGATATCCGGCTAGATCCAGAGCATGCACGGAGATCGATTCAGCGTAAATCCCACATGTCGTGACGTTCTTCAATGTCAGTGTACATCCTATATTTGTTTGAATGCACACATCACCAATCCCCACAATGTCAGAATTACTTTTATTACCCATATTTACTTTGCCAAAGTCTCCTTCTTTGTACAAAGTAAAAAACTCCTTGTTGGGAGTGGCATGATCTGGCCATTGAGTCAACGACCCATTCAACACATGAATCTGCAACATGACATTCTTCATCTACAAAAGAAAGCACCACCACTTCTCCATTTATCACAGGGGTTGTAGTATTTTTATCATCACCAAGCCCCGACTTCTCTCCGATTTTTATTGCCTGTGTTCTTCCAAGCCTTACAATTTCTTTTGATGTGTCCTTCTTCACCACAATGGTAACATTTAAACTTTCTTCTTGACTGGGACTGCGATCGATCCTTTGGTTTTCTAGACCAACCTCTGCTCTTGCTTCTCCCCCTGTTCTCTGTGACAAGGGCCTGGGAATTATCAATTCCCACCAAGTCTTTTCTTCTGGTTTCTTCATTGAACATCTTTGTCTTTGACTTGGACTAAAGACAGTTTTCCACTGAAGCGAGTTGCTTAGTGACACCACCAAGGTCTCCCATATCCCAAGAAAGAACTCAAAAGTAATAGTGCAGTAACTCATCATCCAAAGACTATCTGCATGGTGCTTAAGCTGATTCACCATATTTTGAAAGTCACTCAAGTGCTCAAAGAATGCACCTTCCATCTCTGTACTTGAGATTCACTAGCTTCACGATTGCGAAAGCTTTATTACTGTGCGATCTTTCTCTCATAAAGATCTTCTAACTTCTTCCACGAGTTTGTGCATTCGTCTCTGTGGCCAGATGGTGGAATACACTGATATCCACCCATTGCCTAATTAACCCAATAGCCTTCCGGTGCATCTTTTTCCAATTTTCTTCAGACACTTCTGTTGGCCTTGCATCTCCCTTCTCTGAGGATCATACAAATCCTTATAGAAAAGTATATCCTCCATCTTTGGCTTCCAGGATGGAGTAATTTCTTCTTTGTTAACTTGATCATGGTACCCATATTCTCTTCCATTTAATTTACACAAAGACAATCACGAGCTCTATCCCACTTCCGACACCAAGTGGCTCTTTAAGTACCAGGAGAAATTCTTTTCTGATGTGGAAGATCAGATTAAACTGCAACCACAGAGCATACTAAGAATAAATCCCACCGTACCAAAGCTCTGATACCACTTGTTGGGCTCGGTGATTCACATGTAATTAAATGATGCCAATGTGTGGCAACGAAGTACCAAAACTAAATCGATAGAATTAAATCTACCAATCGGTAGTGCAATGAAAATATGAATAAGGATGAATAGTAAATTTTTACGTAGTGGGGTGGTCACTATTCACGTGGGGCGCTATTTACCATTCACGTGGGGCCGTGGTCACTATTCCCGAATAGTGCTATTCACGAATAATCTTATTCACGAATAATACTATTGACACCAAGATCAAGAAATTTGCACAAGAATATTTAACGTGGAAACCCCAAATCTGGGAGGAAAAAACCACGGGACAAACTCCGAAAATATTCCACTATATTCAGGATAATTACAAAGTATCCTTTCCACACTCTCCAACCCAAGAGGTAAATATAGTGTATCCCAAATGAGAACCCTCCTATTCAAATACTACAATTTTGCGATCTAGGAGTAATAGAGATGATACCCAAAAAAATATTCCCGGTGTATATACCCACACCCTACACTCTAAGGGATTTACTCACACTCTCTATTTTTCTCTCTCACTCTCAGAGAATAATTCTCTCTCTCTCACTAGCAGCTCTTGTTTTTGCTGCTTTGTTGTTGTGTTGAATGAACTGAATCCCTCCTCTATTTATAGAGGCCTTTCAAGATGTGAATGCACATCACGTATTTCTACCAGAAGAAAATTTCTTCAACAACTCTTCACTGTTGTTATTTCAGCTTCAACTTTCTCGGCGCCGAAATCATCACGCCGCGTGATAAAATTACCGCATGCGTTGAAAAACTCTCTTCTCCCCCGTTTTCTTTCAATTTTCAATAGTGATGGGGCCCATAGGCTGGACCCCACACTAATTCATTGTCTCATTGCTTTCTGATTTCTTTGACAATGCATCAACGCTTGGACCCCACAGAAAGATCAATTTGCTTTTAGGTGGTCCACCCACCCGCACAACCGCGTGTCCTTCTCTTTCCACGAAATTCAAATTCAAAGTTCTGAGAGGCTGCTGTGTATTACTTGCTATTTTGTTCTAGTGCTTTTGTAGGACAAGGGTCTGAGATAGTCTCCTATCAGTTACATTTGACAGTTGGTAACATAACACACAATACATACAAGGCGCATCAAAATAAGAGTGAGTTGATTGATATAGTTCGTAGGAAGCAAAGGAAAAGAAAAGGGGTTGGTTGGTGTTATTGTTGGAGGTTGAGGGTGATGGAGGGTTATTTGAATGAGGATTTTGGGGGAGTGAAGGCGAAGAACTCGTCTAAAGAGTCTCTTCGACGATGGAGGGAGGCATGTGGGTTCGTGAAGAACGAGAAGAGACGATTTCGTTTCACTGCCAATCTCCCCAAGAGAGACGAAGCAGCTGCTATGCGTCTCACCAATAAGGTACCTATCACCTCATCAATTCCAACCAAGCTTCTTTTGTTGAACTGAAAATGAAATGAAACACATTCTTCCTCCTGTGGATTGTGTTTTTTTTGTTGCTTGCTTCAATCGAGGACAGTTCTTAACTTCTCACGAGTTAATTTTTCATATGCTGACACTTTCAACCGCTGCTATTTGTTATTTGCAAGACTTCATAGTGAGTGGGTGTACGAAGTAAACACTTTCAGTTGACAACAAATAATTGGATCTCTATATTCAAATTAAACTGGTTTTAATATTGTTTATAGTTTCTACTTCCTACATAAATTCCTTTGAAGCAAGAGGAATTTCCAATAACCTTCCTTTTGATTTATTATAATTAATAATTATACCAAGTACTCATCTATTTATGTGAAATCATCGTCCCTTTATTTTGCTAGAGGTCACTCTAATTTTACAAAATAGAGTGGTAAATAGTATTATTACACTGAGTCTCAAAGAAGGTTAGTGTATACTCTTGAAGTTAAAATCATGAGAAAGTGTTACGACCTGACTTGAGAACGTGACTAACACGTGAGAAATCCCATCTCCACATTTGCCTTCTGAGTGATGTGTTTTTCTAAATGTATACTTTATCATAATTTCATACTTAAAACATGATTTTCTTCTAAATCAATATCCATTTCTTTGCTTAAACATAACATTCAAATTCATAAAATTGAAATTTTTATCATATATAACTCTAAAAACATATTATCAGATCTGTCATTCTTGAAAAAAATAGTTGTTCCATTCCATAGTCTTAATCACAGTCTGCAATTCTATTCCATAGTCTTAATCATAATCTGCAAACCAGTCTAGCACGATGCATAAATCTTAATCACAAGTTACATTTCAAGTTTGTAAAAATTCGAAAAACATGTAGGGAAGTACATAAACTCTAAAAATAATTATAATATCTCAAAATATATGTATGGTGTGAATCCTGCCTGCACATCTACAAGACTCTAATTTAAACCCTACTGCAAAGTAAAGCTCACCACTGGATAGTTGCAACAACTGTGAGGAGGAAGGGAGATGAGTGAGTCAATGGAATCAGCAAATGAATTCTCACTCATCACCCACATGGGACAACAAAAACCATACATAAAAATATACACATGCAACTGGTAAAACATATAATATATGGCTAGAAAACACTTTTCATTCTATAAATTGATAAAGACATTCCTCAATTCATTTTTCTTTTTGTTTGAAATTATTTAAACTTCTGGTGCAGTAACTCCTTGAGAAACAAAAATCTCTGGTTAGGTATAATAAATATGGGTTAAATAATTTTCTGATTATGCATGTCAACTATAGCATAATAAATTCTTTGATCTCGGTGATCCCTCAAGGATCTAACTTGGACACCTGACTAGGTTCAATCTCTGCTCTGTGAGATTGCCATAAGGACAACTTGGTACCAATGTTAACAATCGCTCTCAGCTATTAATTTGCTGTCTATTTCTCTATAGCTACTGTCTAAACTAGTTTGTACTTGATTCAAGTAAATATGACAACTCTTAAAGTCTCTCAAAGCTCTAAAAGTTTTGAAACTCTAGATTCATGCAATTCTAACAATCTGACTTTAGCATAATTATGACTATGAAATTATGCCCAGGGGATCACTAGCTTATAGGCATTGTGATTTTAAAAGCCTACATAATATATAGCCGGCAGTTGCAATAAATCATAATAAACTCTATATTTTTGAGTGTCATGCAAACTGAATTTCTAAGCCATATCTTAAACTAATATCTTTTCATAAATTGGTTAACTCTAATATCATATGTCAAACATCATGTTTCATATTTTGAAAACATATGTTATTTCAAACTCCGAAATCATAATAACATATGTATTGAAAAGCTAAGTCATCCACTGCTCTATTTCTATCCATAATAACTCAACTTGATACTCTACAAATTTTCTGAAATCTCTTGAAAACGTGGCAATTTCATAAAACCAAAAAGCATTGACAGCTTTAGTAAACGTTGCTAAATTACATAATTTTCAATAAATCTCTTCTTGAGCATATAAAATATTTTCATCACATACAACATATCAATCATGGTCCATGGTTTTCCTTAAACACATTTTTCGTGCTCTAGTCAAAATCATGATCTTTGCTAACTTGCCATAATTTGTCAAAATCATATTCATGCATATTTTCATTCCTAACTTAATGCTTAACAATTGTCATGCATAAACATACTCATAATGACAAGAAAATAAGGTCACGAGTTTGAACTCACTCATTGTTTAGAGTCGGGAGTGTGTGGGTGCTATCAACTTGATCTTGAGAATTTGGAATGACACCCATAACTATCATAGAGTAACAAAACCCATTATTAATCTCTACTAGTCTCTACACAACTCTAAAAGAACTCCATGAATATTGGGGGAGCACCTCCACTTGACAACAATGAAAAATATAGACACTCTAACTCAAGAACATGGAAGAACAAAAGAGAAAGGAAGCATAAACCATAAAAAATCTCTTACATTTAAGCTTGGAGGAGGTAAGATTAAGTGGGTTGAAAGTGGGGAGGGAGGAAGAGAGATTTGGGGGTTTGGGATTCAGAAACGGGTTGTGTATCCTGAGTTGGGAGTTTATATGGGGGTGAGTAGCTCATTAAGCGAAACTACCTTATTTCGCACTATTCTAGTATTGAGTGGCAGGACCGCTATAGCAGTTGATTGCATACCAACCATCATGAAAACCATGCCCACTTGGCAAGAACACCGTTCTTGCCCTTTTCTACTGCTTTAGCAATCATGAACCATTATAGTGGTGTCAAAAACACCTACTCTCCCTTTGAATTGACTTTGCTTTTCTTTCGCTTTAGTGGTCCTGAGCCACTATAGTGGTGTCAGAAACATCTACTCCCCCTTTGAACTAACTTTCACACACCTGGGACCTTCTCGGCAACACATGCAAGTCCCAAGTGGGCCGAATATGCCAAGCTAAATATTGATATTCAGCAGCATTTCACTAAACTGTATTTAAAAATTTATTGGATATCAAATTTTGGTTTTGACTGTTTAAATTCATATGATATGTCCACCAAATTAATCTGTGTGTAACTTTAGACCACATCTTAAAAAATAAAAATAAAAAGAATTAAACGAAAAGTATTAATATTTGAAGGAATAAATGGAATGTTTTTCTTGCGGACTTGAAGACTTGAGAATACAACATGAAGATGGTGGCATGTTATTTCTTGAAGACTTGTTATTCTCTCCTTATTGCAGGAGAAGCAAAGGGTTGCAACTTTGGTTTCCAAATCTGCATTTCAATTTATCCAAGGTAAGTTTCTTCAGCATTATTCTAATTCAAATTCTAACAATAATTAACAAATTTGTTGAGAGTCAATAAATTTACTAGTGAATTAGTGATCATATCCGCAGGCGTGCAACCAAGCGATTACAACGTACCTGAGGAAGTTAAAGCCGCAGGTTTTGAAATCTGTGGTGATGAATTGGGATCTATTGTTGAACGCCATGATGTAGAAAAGCTCAAGTATCATGGTGGGGTTAGTGGTATTGCAGAAAAGCTTTCTACATCAACAACCAATGGGCTTAGCCGTGATCCTGATTTTCTAAAGAGGAGACAGCAGATATATGGAATAAACAAGTTTACTGAAAGTGAAGCCAAGAGTTTCTGGGTTTTTGTTTGGGAAGCCCTTCAAGACATGACTCTCATCATACTTGGAGTGTGCGCTTTTGTGTCTCTGATAGTTGGCATTGCAACAGAAGGCTGGCCTAAGGGGGCAAATGATGGTCTTGGGATTATTGCAAGTATTTTACTGGTTGTCTTTGTGACAGCAACAAGTGATTATCACCAATCATTGCAATTCAAAGACTTAACAAGGAGAAGAAGAAGATTTCCATTCAGGTCACAAGAAATGGTTATAGGCAGAAAATGTCAATATATGAATTACTTCCTGGTGATATTGTGCATCTTGCCATTGGTGACCAAGTCCCTGCTGATGGACTCTTTGTTTCTGGATTTTCTGTGTTGATTGATGTGTCAAGTTTAACAGGTGAGAGCGAGCCAGTGATGGTGAATTCTGAAAATCCATTTCTTCTTTCTGGAACAAAGGTCCAAGATGGATCATGCAAGATGTTGGTTAGCACTGTTGGAATGAGGACTGAATGGGGCAAGTTGATGGCAACTTTGAGTGAAGGCGGAGATGATGAAACCCCATTGCAAGTGAAATTGAATGGAGTTGCAACCATCATTGGGAAGATAGGTCTCTTCGTTGCCTTGGTTACTAAAGCAGTTCTGGTGCAAGGACTGGTGAGCCGTAACCTCCAACAAGGAAGGTTGTGGAGCTGGAACGGGGATGATGCTTTGAAGATGTTGGAATTCTTTGCTGATGCTGTTACCAGTGTTATTGATGCTGTTCCAGAGGGGCTGCCATTGGCTGTGACATTGAGCCTTGCATTTGCCATGAAGAAGATGATGAATGACAAAGCCCTTGTGAGGCATTTGGCAGCATGTGAGACCATGGGATCAGCCACAACTATATGCAGTGACAAGACTGGAACACTAACAACAAACCATATGACCGTTGTGAAAACATGCATTTGTCTGCATAGCAAGGAAGTGAGCAATAATAAGGCTTCTACTTCGTGTTCTGAACTTCCAGATCCTGCTATGAAACTGCTGCTACAGACCATATTCAACAACACAGGAGGAGAGATTGTTGTTAACCAAGATGGAAAACATGAGATTCTAGGGACCCCAACCGAGACTGCAATATTGGAGTTTGGCTTGTCACTTGGTGGCGATTTTCAAGGGGAGAGACAAGCATGCAAGCTTGTTAAAGTTGAGCCATTCAACTCTACTAAAAAGAAAATGAGTGTTGTGGTGGAGCTCCCTAGTGGAGGATTACGTGCACACTGCAAAGGTGCTTCTGAGATAATTCTGGCCTCTTGTGACAAGGTGCTGAACTCAGATGGTGAGGTTGTCCCTCTTGATGAAGGATCAAGTAACCATCTTAAGGCTACAATAAACCAGTTTGCTAATGAGGCACTCAGAACTCTATGCCTTGCCTACATGGAATTGGAAAATGGATTCGCTGCTGCGGACCCAATTCCTGTTTCTGGTTATACTTGTATAGGGATTGTTGGTATCAAAGATCCTGTTCGTCCCGGTGTTAAGGAATCTGTAGCAGTATGCCGTTCTGCTGGAATAACAGTAAGGATGGTTACAGGAGATAACATTAATACTGCAAAGGCTATAGCTAGGGAATGTGGAATTTTAACAGATGATGGAATAGCCATTGAAGGCTCTGAATTTAGAGAGAAGAGTGAGGAGGAATTGCTTCAACTCATTCCTAAAATTCAGGTGCTTCACACTTTCTACATGCATACCGTCCTTTCAGTAACACAATCTTTAATATATATATATATATATATATACACACACACACATATACATTTTTTCAGGTTATGGGTCGATCCTCGCCTTTAGACAAACATACATTGGTGAAACACCTCCGTACCACATTTGGGGAAGTTGTAGCTGTAACTGGTGATGGAACAAATGACGCCCCAGCTCTTCATGAAGCTTATATTGGACTTGCAATGGGCATTGCCGGAACTGAGGTGAGTGCAATGCAATTTTTTCCACTGTAAATCACTCATTCTATCGTGTTATAAAGAGGGCCATATAATTATAAAAGGCATGGCCAAATATCAGAAACCAAAAGAAAATGTTGTGCCAAGTGTTAGTCATTTAATTCTTCCTCTGCTGCAAAGGAGAATGCCAGAATCCATCTAATTCCATATTTTATGAACAGGTTGCAAAAGAAAGTGCAGATGTCATAATTCTGGATGATAACTTCTCCACAATAGTGACAGTGGCCAAATGGGGACGTTCAGTTTACATAAATATTCAAAAATTCGTACAGTTCCAGCTAACTGTTAATGTGGTTGTATTGATAGTGGAATTCACATCAGCCTGCAAGACAGGTAAGAAAAATTAGCCTAGTTTGTCCACTCTCATTATGATTTATGAACTTCAAGTCAGCTTTCGTGAACAGTTTTATTTTTCTTTCTTTGTCTTATGATATTGCATTTGCATTTTCTCTACAGGAAGTGCGCCCCTCACAGCTGTTCAACTTTTGTGGGTGAACATGATAATGGATACACTAGGAGCACTAGCACTTGCGACTGAACCTCCGAATGATGATTTGATGAAGCGTTCACCTGTGGGAAGGAAGGGGAATTTCATCAGCAATGTCATGTGGAGGAACATCTTGGGACAATCAATGTATCAGTTCATGGTCATATGGTTCCTTCAGTCAAATGGAAAATTGGTATTTTCCCTTAGTGGCCCCGACACGGATCTGGTCTTGAACACACTTATTTTCAATTCATTTGTCTTCTGTCAGGTAAATTTTCCAGAAAAAAGTTAACAATGCTTGTAACACTTTACCAAATTTCTTAGGAAGAATGAATTCAAAGTACATAAATTTTAACTGATGTATAATTTGCCTTTGTTTTGGTTCTGCAGGTTTTCAATGAGATAAACTCACGTGAGATGGAGGAAGTAGATGTCTTCAAAGGCATATTGAATAACTATGTATTCGTGGGTGTCATCGGTGCTACTGTTGTGTTTCAAATCATAATAGTTGAGTACTTGGGAACCTTTGCAAACACAACACCTCTTTCTCTGGTACAGTGGTTCTTCAGCTTGTTTGTTGGATTTTTGGGCATGCCAATTGCGGCTGCCTTAAAGAAGATCCCTGTCTGAAGCATGCATCTGAATGAATAACCCTCTTTTAAGAGGTCCGTTATTCTTGTACATTCACTAACTCGTTTGCTACTGCTTGAGGCTTTCTTGGGGCAGAATAGAAAATGGAGCAGCAAGTGTATAAATCTGGAGTCTCGAAGCAGTTAAGTATCAACAAGGGACTGTCAAACCATCATTTAACCATATTATTCAATTGGTTGTTTATAATGGTAGATGAAAGTTAGTGGAAACCTGGATTTCGTGCTGTAGATAACTGCTGGCTACTCCCTTAGCGTCTTTAGAATTAAAATAAATGTACAAGGATGTTGCAACTTATTGTGTAGCTTTGTAAAGATGTTCAGTTCTCTGTATTAACTAATAAATGAAATATTTTCTTGGATTTCAATTTCAAATTGCAATTTCATTTGCCATAAAACAGCTTTAAGGATATGTAAGTCGATAATTTGCCTTCAATTTTTTTATATTTGTATGAACGAATTTTGTTGATTAAATTATTATTTCTTATATCTCGTATGGAATTTATTGTCTCAGTGCCTATAATTGTTACTTTTTGAATTTTAATCTTTTTAGTTTATTAATTTAGATTTTGTTCTTTAAATAATTTGAAATTAGAAACACTAATTCTTAATGAAAAAAATAAATTAGTAGAAATTATAATGGTCAAAACTCAAATAAACTAATATCATAAACAGATTAAACATAAATATGTGACTGTAGAAATTTCCATTTAAAGAAAAAATCTTCAATGATCAGAATTTAAGCTGACTAAACTATGAAGGTTTCTTAATCACTTTCTAGGTCGAAATACTGTTGAATAAATAACTATACAAGTTTCTTTTTGTTCGATAATGGTAATTCTGATTCTGCCCTTCCGTTATCTTAAGATATGTTCCATTTTTCACAATCCAGTCTTTTTAAACCCACATTTCACAAAATCCTGTAAAAATTCAGGGTATAAAAAACCTTTTAATGCACTGGCGAACTGTATCGCTTTATGCTTCTACTTTTTCTTTTATTATTATTATTATTTTTTTTGGGTCAGCTTTATGCTACTACTTCAGTTGCATTGCAAGGCAGAGGAGTATGTACATCAGGCATCGAAATGCCCTTCGTATTAAACGGCCAAAAGTAAAACTAGTTATGACTTTCTATTCATCTGTCATGGATACCTTTCCAGTTTCATATAGATGATACATCCAAAGAGGTTCAATCAAATCCTTTGCAAAGGTTAATTTCTCCAGTTCATCCTCTTCATGACTTTCTTCTGCAATTTCCTTCTCTATCTTAGGATAGATTTCTTGCAGAGAAGACAGCATCATGTCACCCCAATCCCTGTCGTCATGTTTAAACAACTTGAAACGTACGAAGTGCAGTAGTCCTAATGCCAGTCCAAAGTCCTTTCTCTCCAGCCCAACAAGTGAAGAAGCCAAGAATATAACCCCAACTGCATCCATAACACTAGGATTCTTTTTCAGTAATATAATCAGCATTGACATTAGTCTACCAAATGCCGAGAATTTCTCTTTCTGGAAGCATCCATCATCTTCTTCAGCTTCATTTGCATTGCAGAGCTCAGTCTTGGCTACAATCAAGAGCCATTTTGGAATATGTAACTTCATTTGGTCAGATGCAGCTGAATGTCCCCTGCCACCCTCACTATATATCTGAATACATATAGATCCTAATGCCAGAACCAAATCAGACAGCCAAGGTTTTGCTGCTGCAACAAGACGTGATGCATGTCCATAGCCCAAGTATGATTCGATTGAAATAATTAAATCAAGCAAGTCATTCACAAGAGCAAAAGCGGCTGGTGAACTGATGAAGAATTCACTAGAATATTTAAAATGATAAGATTGAAACACGGAATGAATTCGATTCGATGTGAGACCAAAAAGCATAATAAGGGTGTTTCTCATGTGCCTCCTTCGGTCAATGGCCATGGTGCTCATGGCACTGTAACCATTAATTAATGATATAAGAATAGAAATATAGAGACACTAGAAACACAAATAGAAAATAGAAAATTTTTTTATCCCTAGGATATGAAAACATTAGATTTTTATACATTCTAAAAATGAGAATAGATATAGAGATAAAAATTTAATATTATTTTTTAATAATACATCTATATATATTTGTTATTTCACAATGTCTTCACAAAAGGTGGTGGTGGTGCAGGGTGGTCCAACGACCGACTGACAGCGGTCAAAGCCAATCAACGGCCAATGGCAGCGATCAACGCTAGTCAATTGCCCGTCAATACCAGCAACGACGGTCAACCGCTAGCCGACGGTGGTCAATGGCTAACAGGCACCATAGTGTTACTCCAAAAATAATCCCATTGTTCGTTCGTGCATTCACATCATATTATATAATATCATTATTAAAGCTAAAAATGAAAGCCCGTCCTAATAGAAAAGAAACTTAACCAATAATTTCATATAGCATTTGAAAATTTATGGAATTCATTTTATTAAGGAATTGAATTGAATTCCATACTTTGGAAACAACTTAAGTGAAGGAATTGAAATCCTACAAAATTAAGGAATTGAAATCAGACCAAAAGGAGTGTAATTTGATGTGGAAATTGAATTCCAACAAATGAAAATTAAAAAATAACCTTACTTGAATATAATGTTTTATTCCTGACCTATTAATGAAAGTTAAAATAATAAAAGTAATTAAATTAATTCATTTTTAGATCCATTCTAAATCAAGGAATTAGATTCAATTATTTAATTTACTGACTCACTCCAAACATAATAATTCAATTCAATTTCATCTCATTAAAAATTTCTAAATGTCCTCCCAATATATTTCGTTCGTTTATACAAGCATGGAAGAGAAAATGGACCAGACTGAACTAATAGGAAACCGGTCACCTTGCTAGTCCAGTTATGCACCTAAAACCGGCAGAGTTAAAAACCGGTCAAAACGGGTAAAATAGGAAATGCCGATCCGGTTTCTAAAGTTAGCCGGTTCATCCTTTAACAAAAGAAAAAAAAAGGCTAGACGTTGAAGCTACTCATCAGATTTTGCTCATTTTCTACTGTTCCGCCTTACTGCTTTGGGCTTCTTCTTTGCACCTCTGCCTCTACTCCACACTGCTTCCTGCTTTTGCTTCTCTACTCTGCCTGAGAGAAAGGGTGCGTGATTTGGTGAAGAGGAAGGGTGGAGATTGAGTCAAAAAAACTCAAATGACTAGTAGAGTAATGTTGGAAGCATGAGAAAGTTGAAAGCCCTTAAAAGCATTTTGGGGGATGGAGCGATTATTATTAATAAATAATAAATGTATTGTTGGGATTTAGAAAGGGTGCAGTGATTATTATTAATAAATAATAAATGCACAGTCAAAAGAATAATAATTAATAAATGCTTCTACGTTTTTTTTTATTTTACCTTATTTTGTGTTTGAGCCTTTTGAAATTTAAGATCTCTATTTTTTGGGGTAAGTGCCAATATTTACATTTAAAAAATAAATATAATTATTTAATTAAATACTTAAATATAAATATTTTATTATATTATGATTAAACCAGTTGGACCTCTAAAATTTTAAATCAATGCTATAATTAATTTGATAGTCGATCTAATTTTCTTTTCCTTGATTACAAGCACCAAAACAAAAAGGCAATTCTAAAATCTGATTTCAAGTATACTAGGCGTAGCCGCTGGCCCTTTATTCCCAAAACTACAGACGCCAAGACCAAGAGGACCGTTACTTCATCTCATCTAACAAGGTTTACTTTTTTTTTTTTTTTTTAATTTAGTATCAGTTTTCTTTGGTACAGGACAAGATATGATGTAGTTCTAAAAGCTCATATACCGATTCAAATTATAACTAAATGATGTATGACAATGAATATAAAAGTAAATATAATAAAATTAAATCTACTAATTGATGTGGCACAATAATAACAAATATGTGCAAAGTTAAAAGAAAGTGGACACCAAATTTAACATGAAATTTTCTAAATATCGGATGAAAAATCACCGGACAGAACTTCAAAAAAATCTTCGATTATATTTAGGATAATTACAATATACCCTTTCTATATTTTCATACCTAAAAAGGTAAATATATTATTTTTTGATGAAAATCCTTCTATTTAAATACTACATTTTTATAATGTCAACGAATAATAAAAATAATACCTAAAAATATTTTCAGTATATTTACCAACACTACACTTTTTATTTTTCCTCTCACTATTAGAAAATAACGTGTATTTTCTTCTTTCTGCAGCTACTGTTTCCTCGCTGTTTGTTGCTCTCTTCAATTGAATAATCCGCCTCTATTTATAGAGGCTTTCACAGTGTAAACACACTGAAAAGATTTCTGCTGCAGCATGAAAAATCTACAGCAAATCTACTAGTGGCCTACTATAAGTTCGGCCATGAAGAAACACTCACGCATGTAAGCTGAGAGTTTTATTCCTTTCCTTTCAACCATGTGCACATCTAATTCATTGTCTCATTGCTTTCTGGTTTCTTTGACAATGCATCAACGCTTGGACCCCACAGAAAGATCAATTTGCTTTTAGGAGGTCCACCAACGCGCACAGCCGCGTGTCCTTCTCTTTCCACGAAATTCACATTCAAAGTTCTAAGAGGCTACTGTGTATTACTTGCTATTTTATTCTAGTGCTTTTGTAGGACAAGGGTCTGAGATAGTCTCCTATCAGTTACATTTGACAGTTGCTAACATAACTTACAATACGTACAAGGCGCATCAAAATACGAGGGAGTTGATTGATATAATTCGTAGGAAGCAAAGGAAAGGAAAAGGGGTTGCTTGGTGTTAGTGTTGGAGGTTGAGGGTGATGGAGAGTTATTTGAATGAGAATTTTGGGAAAGTGAAGGCGAAGAACTCGTGTACAGGGGCTCTTCGACGATGGAGGAAGATGTGTGAGCTCGTGAAGAACAAGAAGGGACGATTTCGTTTCACTACCAATCTCCTCAAGAGAGACGAAGCAGCTGCTATGCGTCGCACCAATAAGGTACCTATCACCTCATCAATTCCAACCAAGCAGCTTTTGTTGAATTGAACATGAAATCAAACACATTCTTGCTCCTGTGGATTGTGTTTGTTTTGTTGCTTGCTTCAATCGAGGACAGTTCTTAACTTCTCATGAGTTAATTTTGAATATGCCGACACTTTCAACCGCTGCTATTTGTTATTTGCAAGACTTCATAGTGAGTGGGTGTATGAATTAAACACTTCCTCTTGACAACAAATAACTGGATCTCTATATTCAAATCAAACTGGTTTTAATATTGTTTTTGTTTTCTACTTGCTGCATAAATTCCTTTGAAGCAAGAGGAATTTACACTAAACTTCCGTCTGATTTAGTATAATTATACCAGGCGCTCATTTAGTTTTGCAAAATCATCATCCCTTTATTTTGTCAGAAGTTAGTCTAATTTTACAAAATAGAGAGGTAATGGGTATTGTTATACTAAATTCCAAGAGAGGTTAGTGTGTAATTTGCTTTTAAAGTTAAAACCATGAGACAGTGTCACGACCTACCTTGGGAACATGACCGGCCCATAAGAAATCCCATCTTCACGTAAGCCTTCTGATGTGTTTCTCTAAATGTATATTTTATCATAATTTCATACTTAAAACATGATTTTCTTCTAAATCAATATCTATTTCTTTGCTTAAACATAATATTCAAATTCATAAAACCGAAATATTTATCATATATAATTCTGAAAACATATTATCAGATCTGTTATTCATGAAAACAATAGTTGTTCCATTCCATAATCTTAATCATAATATGCAAACCGGTCTAGTACTGAAAATCTGAATCATGAATACTTGTCTAGCACGATGCATAAATCTTTATCACAAGTTACATTTCAAGTTCGTAAAAATTCAGAAAACATATAGGGAGGTACATAAACTCTAAAAATAATTACAATATCTCAAAATACATGTATGACGCGGATCTTACCTGCACATCTACAAGGCTCTAATTCAAGCCCTACTGCAAAGTAAAACTCACCACTGGACAGTTACAGCAACTATGAGGAGCAAGAGAGAGGGGTGAATCAACAGACTCAGTAAGTGAATTCTCACCTATCAATCACGTGGGACAACAACAACCATACATAAAAATATACACATCAAACTGGTAAAACATTATATATATATATATATATATATATATATATATATATATATATATATATATATATATATATATATATATATGGCTAGAAGACATTTTTCATTTCATAAATTGATAAAGGCATTCCTCAATTCATTTCTCGTTTTTGTCTGAAATCATTTAAGCTTGTGGTGCAGTAACTCCTTGAGAATCCAAAATCTCTGGTTATATATATATAGCAATAATATTCTTTGACATTTCTCTGATTGTGCATGATAAATATGACATAACAAATTCTCTGATTATGTATGTCAACCATAGCATAGCAAATTTTCTAATCTTTATGATCCCTCAAGGATCTAAATTGGACACCTGACTAGGTTCAATCTGTTATCTGTGTGATTGCCCTAAGAACAACTTGGTACCAAGGTTGACGATCGCTCTCAGCCATTAATTTATTGTCTGTTTCTCTATAGCTACCAGTCTAAAATAGTTTGTACTTAATTCAAGTAAATCTGAAAACTCTTAAAATCTCTCAAAGCTCTAAAAGCTTTGAAACTTTGGATTCATACAACTCTAACAATCTAACTTTAGTATAACTATGACTACGAAATCATGCCCAAAGGATCAACAGCTTGTACGCATTGTGATTTCAAAAGCCCGCACAATATGTAGCTGACAGTTGCTATAAATCATATTGAACTCTATATTTCTGAGTATCATGAAAACTGAATTTCTATGCCATATCTCAAACTAATATCTTTTCATAAATTGGTTAACTCTAATATCATATTTCAAACATAATGTTTCATATCTTGAAAACTCTGAAATCATAATAACATATGTATTCAAAAGCTAAATCATACTCTGCTCTATTTCTATCCATAATAACTCAACTTGATACTCTACAAACTTTCTGAAATCTCTTGAAAACGTGGCATTATCATAAAACCAAAAAGTGTTGACAACTTTAGTAAACTTTGCTAAATTACATAATTTTCAATAAATCTCTTCTTGAGCATAAAACATTTTCATCACATACAACATATCAATCATGGTCCATGGTTTTTCTTAAACACGTTTTTCATGCTCTAGTCAAAATCACGATCTTCGCTAACTTGCCATAACTTGTCAAAATCATATTCATACATATTTTCATCTCTAACTTCATGCTTAACAATTGTCATGCATAAACATATTCATAATGACAAGAAAATACGGTCACGAATTTGAACCCACTCACCATCTAGAGCCGGGAGTGTGTGGGTGCTATCAACTTAGATCTTGAGAATTTGGAATGACACAAACACCTGCCAACAAAACCCATGATTAATCTCTATTAATCTCTAAACAACTCTAAAACAACTTCATGGACATTGGGGGAGCACCCCCACTTGACAATAATAAAGAATATAGACACTCAAACTCAAGAACATGAAAGAACAAAGAGAAAGGAACCATAAACCATAAAAAATCTCTTACATTAAAACTTGGGGGAGGTAAGATTAAGTGGGGTTGAGAGTGGGGAGGAAGAGAGATTTGGGGGTTTGGGATTTGAAAATGGGGGTGGTATTCCGAGTTGGGAGTTTTATATAGGGGGTGATAGCTCATTAAGCGAAACATCGTCGTTTCGCACTATTATGGTATTAAGGGGCAGGATTGCTATAGCAGTCGATTGCATACAAACCATCATGAAAACCGTGCTCACTTGGCAGGAGTGGTGTTCTTTCCCTTTTCTACTACTTAAGCGATCCTGGACCACTACAGTGGTGTAAAAAACACCTACTCTCCCTTTGAACTGACTTTCCTCTTCTACCGCTTTAGCGGTCCTGGACCACTATGATGGTGTCAGAAATACCTGCTCTCCCTTTGAACTGACTTTCATGCACTCGGGACCTTCTCGGCAACACAGGCAAGTCCCAGAGGACCCTAAGGCCGTACTAGCCTTGTCTAGAGACGCGCGTACCCAAGGTATTACACACAGTTAACTTGGAACACATGAGTTGAGCCAAATATGCCGTGCTAAATATTGATATTCAGAAGCATTTCACTAAACTGTATTTAAAAATTTATTGGATATCAAATTTTAGTTTTCACATGTTTAAATTCATATGATATATCCCACCAAATTAATTAAAAAATAAAAATAAAAAGAATTAAACGAAACGCATTAATATTTGAAGAAATAAATAGAATGTTTTTCTTGCGGACTTGAAGACTTGCGAATACAACATAAAGATGGTGGCATCAGACTTCAGTATGTTTTATTTCTTGAAGACTTATTATTCTCTCCTTATTGCAGGAGAAGTTCAGGGTTGCAAATTTGACTTCCCAAGCTGCATTCCAATTTATCCAAGGTAAATTTCTTCAGCATTATTCTAATTCATATTCTAACAATAATTAACAAATTTGTTGAGAGTCAATAAATTTACTTGCGATCATATCCGCAGGCTTGTGCAATTACATTGTACCTCAGGAAGTTAAAGCCGCAGGTTTTGAAATCTGTGATAATGAATTGGCATCTATTGTTGAACGCCATGATGTAAAGAAGCTAAAATATCATGGTGGGGTTAGTGGTATTGCAGAAAAGCTTTCTACATCAACCACCAATGGGCTTAGCAGTGATCCTGATTTTCTAAAGAGTAGACAGCAGGTATATGGAATAAACAAGTTTACTGAAAGTGAAGCCAAGAGCTTCTGGGTTTTTGTTTGGGAAGCCCTTCAAGACATGACTCTTATGATACTTGGAGTGTGTGCTTTTGTGTCTCTGATAGTTGGTATTGCAACAGAAGGGTGGCCCAAGGGGGCACATGATGGTGTTGGGATTATTGCAAGTATTTTACTGGTTGTCTTTGTGACAGCAACAAGTGATTATCACCAATCATTGCAATTCAAAGACTTAGACAAGGAGAAGAAGAAGATTTCCATTCAGGTCACAAGAAATGGTTATAGGCAGAAAATGTCAATATATGAATTACTTCCTGGTGATATTGTGCATCTTGCCATTGGTGACCAAGTCCCTGCTGATGGACTGTTTGTTTCCGGATTTTATGTGTCGATTGATGCGTCAAGTTTAACAGGTGAGAGCGAGCCAGTGATGGTGAATTCTGAAAATCCATTTCTTCTTTCTGGAACAAAGGTCCAAGATGGATCATGCAAGATGTTGGTTAGCACTGTTGGAATGAAGACTGAATGGGGCAAGTTGATGGCAACTTTGAGTGAAGGCGGAGATGGTGAAACCCCATTGCAAGTGAAATTGAATGGAGTTGCAACCATTATTGGGAAGATAGGCCTCTTCTTTGCCTTGGTTACTTTTGCAGTTCTGGTGCAGGGACTGGTGAGCGGTAAGCTCCAACGAGGAACGTTATGGATCTGGAACGGGGATGATGCTTTGAAGATGTTGGAATTCTTTGCTGATGCTGTTACCAATGTTATTGATGCTGTTCCAGAGGGGCTGCCATTGGCTGTGACATTGAGCCTTGCATTTGCCATGAAGAAGATGATGAATGACAAAGCCCTTGTGAGGCATTTGGCAGCATGTGAGACCATGGGATCAGCCACAACTATATGCAGTGACAAGACTGGAACACTAACAACAAACCATATGACTGTTGTGAAAACATGCATTTGTCTGAATAGCAAGGAAGTGAGCAATAATAAGGCTTCTACATTGTGTTCTGAACTTCCAGATCCTGCTATGAAACTGCTTCTACAGTCCATATTCAACAACACAGGAGGAGAGGTTGTTGCTAACCAAGATGGAAAACACGAGATTCTAGGGACCCCAACTGAGACTGCAATATTGGAGTTTGGCTTGTCACTTGGTGGCGATTTTGAAGGGGAGAGACAAGCATGCAAGCTTGTTAAAGTTGAGCCATTCAACTCTACTAAAAAGAAAATGAGTGTTATGGTGGAACTCCCTGGCGGAGGATTACACGCACACTGCACAGGTGCTTCTGAGATAATTCTGGCCTCTTGTGACAAGGTGCTGAACTCAGATGGTGAGGTTGTCCCTCTTGATGAAGGATCAAGTAACCATCTTAAGGCCACAATAAACCAGTTTGCTAATGAGGCACTCAGAACTCTATGCCTTGCCTACATGGAATTGGAAAATGGATTCGCTGCTGAGGACCCAATTCCTGTTTCTGGTTATACTTGTATAGGGATTGTTGGTATCAAAGATCCTGTTCGTCCCGGTGTTAAGGAATCTGTAGCAGCATGTCGTTCTGCTGGAATAACAGTAAGGATGGTTACAGGAGATAACATTAATACTGCAAAGGCTATAGCTAGGGAATGTGGGATTTTAACAGATGATGGAATAGCCATTGAAGGCTCTGAATTTAGAGAGAAGAGTGAGGAGGAATTGCGTCAACTCATTCCCAAAATTCAGGTGCTTCACACCTTCTACATGCATAACATCTTGATTGCTTTAATACTTTCTACATGCATACCATCCTTTCTGTAGCACAATGTTTAATATATATATATATACACATACATATTTTCAGGTTATGGGTCGATCCTCGCCTTTAGACAAATACACATTGGTGAAACACCTGCGTACCACATTTGGGGAAGTTGTAGCTGTAACTGGTGATGGAACAAATGATGCCCCAGCTCTCTATGAAGCTGATATTGGACTTGCAATGGGCATTGCCGGAACTGAGGTGAGTACAATGCAATTTTTCCCACTGTAAACCATTCATTCTATCTTGTTATAAAGAGGGCCATGTAATTATAAAAGTCATGGCCAAATATTAGAAACCAAAAGAAAATGTTGTGCTAAGTGTTAGTCACTTAATTCTTCTTCTGCTGCAAAGGAGAATGCCAGAATCCATCTAATTCCATATTTTATGCACAGGTTGCAAAACAAAGTGCAGATGTCATAATTCTGGATGATAACTTCTCCACAATAGTGTCAGTGGCCAAATGGGGACGTTCAGTTTACATAAATATTCAAAAATCTGTACAGTTCCAGCTAACTTTTAATGTTGTTGTATTGATAGTGGACTTCACATCAGTCTGCAAGACAGGTAAGAAAAATTAGCCTAGTTTGTCCACTCTCATTATGATTTATGAACTTCAAGTCAGCTTTCATGAACAGTTTTATTTTTCTTTCTTTATCTTATGATATTGCATTTGCATTTTCTCTACAGGAAGTGCGCCCCTCACAGCTGTTCAACTTTTGTGGGTGAACATGATAATGGATACACTAGGAGCACTAGCACTTGCAACTGAACCTCCGAATGATGATTTGATGAAGCGTTCACCTGTGGGAAGGAAGGGGAATTTCATCAGCAATGTCATGTGGAGGAACATCTTGGGACAATCAGTGTATCAGTTCATGGTCATATGGTTCCTTCAGTCAAATGGAAAATTGGTATTTTCCCTTAGTGGCCCCGACACGGATCTGGTCTTGAACACACTAATTTTCAACTCATTTGTCTTCTGTCAGGTAAATTTTCCATAAAGAACTTAACAATGCTTGTCACACTTCACCAAATTTCTTAGGAAGAATGAATTCAAAGTACATAAATTTAACTGATGAATAATTTGCCTTTGTGCTGGTTCTGCAGGTTTTTAATGAGATAAACTCACGTGAGATGGAGGAAGTAGATGTCTTCAAAGGCATACTGAATAACTATGTATTCGTGGGCGTCATCGGTGCTACTATTGTGTTTCAAATCATAATAGTTGAGTACCTGGGAACTTTTGCAAACACAACACCTCTCACTCTGGTACAGTGGTTCTTCAGCTTGTTTGTTGGATTTTTGGGCATGCCAATTGCAGCTGCCTTAAAGAAGATCCCTGTCTGAAGCATGCGTCTGAATGAATAATTTCTCTTTTATGAGGTCCTTTATCTATACACTATACATTTCAAGAGTGTCCACCCCCACTGTAGTTCAGCTGTTCACATCCACGTATCAAGGCCAAAATTTTTGTGAACAAAATATTGAGAGAATCCATTGTTTTGTGTGTCATGAATTGAATCATATTGACAACAATATTTTTTCTTTGAACATATTTTTTTTCCTAAATTTGTTTGCAACTATCTTTTTTAATTTTTATCAATTTTTTTTTTTCTAAAATATGTCTTCATGATGTATTTTGGTTCGTTTCCCATGCTACTTCTTTATAATTGTTTTGTTTTCTTTTTTTTTGGGGGGAGAGTCAAAGAATATAAACTTAGCTATCATTAGTTAAATGTTTTATATTTGTTTTGCCCTCACATACTTTAAAATGCAAGAATTATTTCATTGTTATGTATTTTGCAAATGACAATTTTAGATATAATGTCATATTAATTAAAAATATTTTATTCAAAACTTTTTCTCGAAATTGTAAACATATTTCAAATATTAGTTTTTAATTACTTTCATTCCATTAAATCGAAGCAATCTATTACCAAAAAATAATAATACATTATACAGTAGTAAGAATTGAATATAGAAATTATGTTTTCAATTGTGTGGTCCGAGTATGTAATAGCTTAAACAGTACGAATAATTTATTGTATCAAATAAAAAGTATCAAGTCATTTTCTTCTTGCGAAAAGACATACCAAATAATTTTTTTTTTATTACAAGAATGGTTGTAAACCTTAAAAAATTAAGACTCTAATGAAAAAACAAAAATCTCTAACATATTTGTCATTAAGGACAGCGCCACAATCATTAGGAGGATGTACAAACAAATGAATATAAAATTCCATTAAGTGGCTTTTCATTGCAAAGCTATTAATGCCATAGTTACTTTCCCTAAACATATGAATATCACAAATAGAAGAAGTTTGACTAAACAATGGTGTCAGTAATTGATATTTTATCTCTTTGTGAATCTATGTATGTATGTCTACAGTTGACATTCATTCTACATTATCTTGTGCTGAAACACAAACTTTCATTTACATCGTCAACAAAATGTAATCTTCATTAGTTAAAACAATCTTGAGGAGGTGTAAAATAGAAATAAAGTAGAAAAGACAACATGCAAAGAATGGTTGGATACAAAAAAAAAAAAAAACGTTAATCACAAATGATTGGCATATGTTAAATAGTATAAGCATTTTGTATATTTGCTTGATAAGAAAAATTAAAAATCAACACAAAAGGGTATATGTTTTAGTTGGCTAAATTTTGTTGATGGTATTGGTGAGTTTTTTTACAGAAATAACTATTAAATATATGAAAAGGTTACACAGGCTCTAAGAAGATTAGAATTACTAACAATATTTTCATAGTTTTTTTTTCCTAAGAAACAAGCTATTTAAAGGGACTATAGGGTAAATTAGTGGCGTTAACTATTTAAACTTGATCAAGTTAGGCCTGCAAATGAAACTAAATGGGTCTAAACGAGTTGAGACACTATAATTGCAACTTGATCGGGTTAAGAAAGTTCCACGAGCTTAAATGAGTCAGTCCATTTAACCTTTTTTAAATTATAAATTTGTATAAAAGGGAAACAATTTATAAGTAAAACAATAGGTTTTAAATAAGAACTACAAAAAAACCAAAATAAATGAAAAATTGATATTTAGCTGAAATATTATAGTATGTATAGTAGTAAAGCTTAATATTTTAAAATAAATAAATGAATAGAAGATAATGGGTTACCCCAAGGAGTATGCCGTGCAAGCATGTTTAGCCATTGGGTTAAATGAGACATGCTGAAAATAAATTATTTTAAATGAGTTAAAGTTTCAATGCCAATGCATAAAAATTAAAGTATTTTAATATTTATATATTATTGGTAAGTTTCATTCACATTTCTTGAGGTTTGATGAAGTTTACCTCAACTCCATTTATTTGTAAAATTATTACATTGTCCCCTTCAATATTACACAATAAATAATGTATCTGGGAAAGTTGGTGTCACCTACACAAATATAGAGATGACGGAGTAAATTTTATCAAATTTAAGAAAAAAATAAGCATAATTAATTCTAATAATTTATGACTATGTGATAGAGCAGAGTATCAGCCATGCATAGCATGGGCATAGTGCTAGTTCTTGTACATTCACTAACTCCTTTGCTACTGCTTGAGGCTTTCTTGGGGCAGAATAGAAAATGGAGCAGCTAAGTATATAAATCTTGAGTCTCGAAGCAGTTAAGTATCCCCAAGGGACTGTCAAACCATCATTTAACCATTTTATTCAATTGGTTGCTTATAATGGTAGATAAAAGTTAGTAGAAACCTGGATTTCGTGCTGTAGATAACTGCTGACTACTCCCTTAGCATCTTTAGAATTAAAATAAATGTACAAGGATACTGCAACTTATTATGTAGCTTTGTAAAGATGTTCAGTTCTCTGTGATAAATGAAATATTTTCTTGTATTGCAATTTCAAATGACAATTTCATTTGCCATAAAACAGCCTAAGGATATGTAAGTCAATAATTGGCCTTGAGTTTTTTTATATTTGTATGAACGAATTTCGTTGATTAAGTTATTATTTCTTATATCCCGTTTTGAATTTATTGTCTCAGTGCCTATAATTGTTACTTTCTGAATTTTAATCCTTTTAATTTATTAATTTAGATTTTGTTCTTTAAATAATTTGAAATTATAAACAAATAATTTTTAATGAAAAATATAAATAAGAAAAAACTATAATGGTCAAAACTCAAATAAACTAACGCCATAAATAGATTAAAACCTAAAATTGTGACTATAGAAATTTCCATTTAAATAAAAAAAAAATCTTCAATGATTAGAATTTAAGTTGACTAATCACTTTCTGGGTAGATATACTTTCGAATAAACAACTATACAAGTTTCTTTTTGTTCGACAATGGTGATTCTGATTCTGCCCTTCCGTTATCGTAAGAACACTATGTTCCATTTTTCATAATCCTGCCGTTTAAACCCATTGCTATAACAAGCTGGAGGGTCTTGACTGTCATAAAAATCTGTAAAATTCAGGGTTAAAAAATCCTTTTGATGCATTGGCGAATTTTATCGCTTTATGCTGCTGCTTTTTATATTTTTGTCTGCTTTATGCTACTACTTCAGTTGCATTGTAAAGGCAGAGGAGTATGTACATCAGGCATCTAAAAGCCCTTCATATTAAACGGCCAAAAATAAAACTAGTTATGACTTTTTATTCATCTGTCATGGATACCTTTCCAGTTTCATATAGATGATACATCCAAAGAGGTTCAATCAAATCCTTTGCAAAGGTCAATTTCTCCAGTTCATCCTCATGACTTTCTTCTGCAATTTCCTTCTCTATCTTAGGATAGATTTCTTGCAGAGAAGACAGCATCATGTCACCCCAATCCCTGTCGTCATGTTTAAACAACTTGAAACGTACGAAGTGCAGTAGTCCTAATGCCAGTCCAAAGTCCTTTCTCTCCAGCCCAACAAGTGAAGAAGCCAAGAATATAACCCCAACTGCATCCATAACACTAGGATTCTTTTTCAGTAATATAATTAGCATTGACATTAGTCTACCAAACGCCGAGAATTTCTCTTTCTGGAGGCATCCATCATCTTCTTCAGTTTCATTTACATTGGAGAGCTCAGTCTTGGCTACAATCAAGAGCCATTTTGGAATATGTAACTTCATTTGGTCAGATGCAGCTGAATGTCCCCTGCCACCCTTACTATATATTTGAATACATATAGATCCTAATGCCAGAACCAAATCAGGCAGCCAAGGTTTTGCTGCTGCAACAAGACGTGATGCATGTCCATAGCCCAAGTATGATTCGATTGAAATGATTAAATCAAGCAAGTCATTCACAAGAGCAAAAGTGGTTGGTGGACTCATGGAGAATCCACTAGAATCTGTGAGTATCTCATTGATTTCTTTTGCAGCATAGGTGAAAGAACTTTTCAGACAGAAGAGTGTGTTTTTTAGATCCTCTTCAGTAAACTGAATTTGTTTGTGATGTAGCCTATCCAATGAAGACGTGATGTATTGCAAACATTTTGATGTGTAATTTAAGAATAATCCATGGTTGTGACGAGCAAAAGACATTGCGATTGTGTCAGCCATGAACTTAAGAACTGCAGTAAGCATCTTCACTTTACTCAATACTCGTTGTGGCTGGTTGGGCACAGAATCTATGCATCCATTTTCAGAGAAATAGTCAGAAAGATAGTACAGAAGACATATACACGGACTTGTGCAAGACAAGACAAATACACACACACACACACACACGTATCCTAATGCTCATGGTTCAAGTGCAATTTGTTAGAAGCATCTGAAGTAATACTTGTTAAAACAGTATGTCTTATATATGCATTTACCCACCGCCTTTACTTGGGTGACATTTATTTTTAGGAGATTACATACCCCTTTGTGTGGAAGTTCGATCTGTTCTCTTGGCAGGCTGCAAATAGCTTGAATCAACTCTCTCATTTTTTATGATGTCATCTGCTACAAATAGTTTTTCTAAGCAGTTGAGCACATGCCCCATTGTCAGCTCCAAGACAGTCTGCTCAAGAGAAAGTTGTAACAGAAAGGATATTGGAAACAAATTAGGCAGGCCATAACTACAACCGATCAGATTGTATAATGATAAGACTAATCCAAGCATACAGAGTCGATGTTGAAACTCAATGAATTACTGTGCTACTGCAAAAGCTGAGCAGCAGTAAAATATTAAATGCAAAAACAAATTAAAAAAATCAACAGCATTCTAAACAGAAAACGAGAAACATCAAAGAAGCAAGAAAATTTGGTACATAATTTTTCCAAAAAGCCAAAAGTTAAATAACAAAAATGTGCAAAAATATTCTACTTGCCTCTGAAAGTGATGCAGAAGAATCAATCTTATGTTTCTTCCTCTTTGGATAGCTATTCTGCATGCTAATTGCACTAGAATTATCAACTGTCATTTGTAGAGCAAGAGCCATATAAGCCAAAACAGGAGAAATATCCATGTAATCATAGTGCCCGCAGTGCACAATCGTGACCTCAGAAATTAGCTTAAGAGAGAAAAATGACAGCTCTAAATTCTGAGATCTCAACATAGCTTTTCTGGTATCCTTATTCAGAAGCAAGTCGCTAATTTGCCATGCTATCCCAACAGCAGCTAAATAATCATCCTCAAAAGATTGCTTTCTGTTTATAATCTTTGATTTAATTGAAAGTTTTCCAGAGGATTTAGATTTCTTCCTTTTAACAGAAGAAACGCTGTGTGTTGGCATGTCTGTGCCAAATTTAATATGACAACGATAGGCAGCCTTGTGCAGGAGGGATGTTAAGGTTTCAACCATGTCATCGAAACCACCCAATGAAAGCAACAACTTATGTGCAGACCTCATTTCACATTGGCGATCAACATCTCCAGGTAAACCACTGCAGTTTGTGACAACAGCCATGCATTCTTCAAGTATTCCAGCGACATCATCTGGACAGATGGCAGAAACAATGTTGAATAAAGAAGATTGAGCTTGGCCCGTAGATGCCAAACTAAGTAAGTCTTTCACCTTCTCTTGAGTAAATAATTCTTTGAGGGCATTTCTATAGCATAGTTCACTGGCTAAATTATCACAAAGGTAGCCAGCAGCTACAAGAAAACCCTCGATCTCATTTGCACCCAGCTTATTGGGTGACAAAACCAAACCCAAAAATACTTTGACCAGTTCCATAAGATGATCTTTAGATGCTCCTTCCAAGATGGCAAACTGACAGAATCTTGCACCTGCCACTGGAGACCTTCTCATGAGTGTAATACAGCGATTACATGCCTCCTCAGTGGGTACTATTGAGGGAAAGTATGATGGCATAAGCAATTTTGTTATCTTCTGAGCAACAGGAGGTTGATCACTTGCAAGCAAAGACAATAGTGAATCCAGCTCCACCACCTACAGAATATTCATATAAACAACAACCAGCCATTCAGAACTGAAAATAGTACCAAAAAATAAGACAGGAATTGTTAAAACACCAGTTTAAGAACACACGTACTCTGTTGAATTGAAAATTTCTGACATCCTTTAGATGTATTAAGAGGTCTGCTGCAGCAACTCGGACCGTTAGAACATTGTCCAGCATTAGATGCCGCAGTCTTGGCAAGAGCACCTTAAGGATTTCATGAGAGGGGGGATTGCCAAGCATGTAAATGATGCCATTTAACATGGAAAGCCTAACCTCACTGCATGCATCATGAGACATGTCATCAAATAATTTTGTAATTATCTTGGTTATGATTGCTGAAGGAATAATTTCCCAAAAAAGACGAAGGACGCGACAAGAACCCTCAACAGCAATTGTTCTCACTTCTGGACAATCATCCATGAGTAATCTTTCTAATAACAGGAACTGCTTATCAAGCAATATATCTTTCTCCTCTTTGGTGGCATCAGGGTCTTCAAGAGGGAACAAATCAAGAAGTAGATGCAAAGCGTTCTGACGGACATTTGAGTTTGCAACCTATAGCAAAGAGCGCAACGTAGAATTTGAACATACAGAGGCAAATCACAAATTAATGTAAATATTATGACTATTATTTATAGTTTAAGAGCTTGCTAAACTAATAAAATGTCTTCCTTAATACAAAATCCAATCTTAGAGTGATTGATTCAGAACTACTAAAAGGATAGTTTGGTGGCCCCTTACGCAGGGAAAGGGGAAAAAAACCAAAATTTCAAAGATGAGCTATATACAAAATAATAAATAATTTCATTTAAGACTCACCCACCATGATTGTTCTAGAATTTCAGTTCAATTTTATAAGCATCCCGAATCGATTATAAGCAGTATAAATTCGTATGCCAGCCTTCAAAAAATAAAATAAAATCATCGAACTTTACAAAACCATATGCATGCTAATTTCGTCCACACAAGCCAGCAGCAGTTTACAAGTAAAGACTATCACTGCGTGTTATAATAAACAAAAACTAGTGTTGTTAAAATCTGCCATACTATAAGTGAGTCCTTACAATACAAGAGTAAACTATTGCCGTGATGAACTTTGAGGGTATGTCTATAATATAAGCCCTTCATTCCCCTCCAAAATTCAAACTCACAGGAGACATATCTTAAAGATATGTTTGGTTAGAGAGTAAAAATTCCCTAAATTAGCATCATGTGTAATTTTATACATGAAATTCATCATGGAAAATTTTACCCTCACCTTTACTCTACAACCAAACATACCCATGCAGGGATGGATGCACTCACAAAATTGTGGGGCCATATACCCCCATACTGATTTGAGAAATTTAGTAGTAGTACATAGGAATATGCATATTTCGCCCCCATTATTTCATTAAATTTGACCCCGTAACAAAATAAAAATTATGTAAAACTTATTATTATATTTATGTATCATATTTGCCCCATTATCTAAATGTTCTGGATCCGTCACTGTACCTAAGAGAACTCAATTGCTGCCAATAATATTTTTCCTCGTACCACTACTTTACTTGCAAAACACAATCTCCACATTGAAAGTATGGCAAACCAGCATTCAACATAACATAGGATAGAGTGCGAAAAGGGAAAAAAAAGGTTCATTTTAGGTTGAATTTACCTGCAAAGACCGAAATATCACAGGCTCAGCGAGCCGATACAGTAGCTTCTCGACTCCATCAGTGGTCCTCTGTTCAACAAATGGCCCCAGTACCCTCCTAATATACAAAGCAAAAGCTCCCGAACTAGCATGTATCGCAGCCTCAATCAAATCCTGCAAGAACCCATTCTCAATTTCAGCCTTCGAATCCCCTTCAGAAGCTTTCCACGCACGAAACAAGATATCCCCATAAGCCTCCAGCATCGACTTCCTCCCAAACGGAACCTGCGACCGAATCATCGCCAGAATCTCCTTCCCAAGCTGATCGCTAAGCCCGAACAAAAACGCCAGGAACTTCCTTCCATCCTCTGTCTTCAAATAAAGCGGCGAAATCACGCAACGAACAAGCAAGAGCTTCAGGTCCTCGATGCTCTCGTCGTCGAAATCGAACAGAGAGAAAGCCTCTCGGAGCGTGTAAACCCTGTGAACGTCCACCTTCTTCTTCAGCGTGAGCGATCTCGCGAGAAGAAAAGGGAGAGCCTGCGAGATCAGCGATTCTCTCCCTGGTAAATTCTCCTTCCACCACTCCTCACACAATGACACGACTGCTGAGGAGAGAACCGAATCGGACTCGAAGACTATCAAATTATCGTGCAGAGCTTGAACGCCGGGGAGCAAATCGGAGTGCGGGAACGGCTTCTTGGGGTGCGAGACGCATAGGCGCGCGAGATGCGCGAGAATTTGGAGGCGCTCGAGAAGTTTGCTTTTCTCGTGCTGGAGGTCGGGGACTGGGGGCTCCGATTGGGGGTGGTCGGAGCGGGTGGTGGAGTGGCGGGAAGAGCGGCGGAGGCGCTTGGAGGGAGGGGTGCGAGGGGAGGCAGCGGTGGGGGTGTTGACGGTTGTTGTTGGATTTGGTTCTAGAAGGTTGTGGAAGGAATGGATTGAGGCGGAGATGGAGTTGGAGAGAGAGGGAGGGAGAGAAGAGGAGAGCTCGGAGGAGGGCTTGATGGAATGGATTAGGGTTTTGAGAGATGATTTTGAGGATTTGAGAGTTAGCTTTGTGGCTGAAGAGAGGAATTCTTCAGCGGAGGAACGAAGAAGGGAGGAGCGAAGCAGCTTCTTCTCCATGGATAGATGTTTTCTGAATTTCTCTGATTGTGAATTGTTTTGTCTGATTCAGAGTTGTACTATTACCATTTCATTCAAAATCAGGCGTAACAATTGGGCTTCTTCACATTCCCATTTCTCTTCGCTCGGTCGTCGCTCTTCGTTCTTCACAGGGGGAACACAGCTTCACCAGAGAGGGAAAACCTCATTTTTCAAATTCGAAAATATCTTTTTTTTTTGGGAGGATAAATGGCCTAATCCCAATCTAATCCGGGTGAAAGTGCATGCCCATAATTGGGCTTTGTTGAGTTTTTTCGTGGAATTGTCTTCTTTGGGCCTCCCTTTAATACCCATATCCAGTTACAATTCTTCAGGCGTTAAAATTACAGATTGGGCTTGTAAAGCTTCGGCTAAGCCCATCAAATACATTCCCGGCTAATTTAAGCATTTTTCAACCAAAAAAATAAGTCGTTTTTATCCACAACCAAAAAAAAAACCACTTCTTAATTTTTTTATAGAAAAAAGCTCTTATTTTTGTCCATGTCCAAAATAATAAAAAAAGCTCTTATTTTTCTTTTATTCTCATTCATGAAATTTTTTATTCCATTTTTACCCCAATACCAAACAGTGCAATGTAAAACTATTGAATAAAAACAATTTGTTTATCTTATAAGATACTCCCTTTAATCCTCAATATAAGTCAATTTTGGGTCATTTTTTTAAAATCCAAAATATAAGTCTCACATTTCAATAAGTCATTAATTATTGTTGTGCCCTGTATTTAATTTGAGAGAGAATAAGTGGTGGTTAAGTGATATAAGGGTAGTTTTATCTTTTAATTTTATTTTATAAAAAATCAATAAGATTTAATCATTACCTTAATTCTAGTGCAAAATCCAAAAGCGACTTATATTAAGGGTCAGATAGAGTATGTTATTTGAATGTATCATTTCAACATCAATAAGAAATGGAGTGAATGGTCACTCAAGTTTATGAAAATATATGTGTGCTTCATTTCTTCTTTATGCTCTTGATGCGTGCTTCAATTTAGTCACAAAAACAAAAAAGTGACAATCTAGTCCTTGAAATTGTAGAAAGGGATTCAAAATATTTCTTTTGGTGATTCAAGTTAGTCCTTGTGAATAATAGCACATGGATTTACTTGGATCATGTTTTACAATTTTAAAAACTAAATTGATACTTTTTAATTTCAAGGATTAAAGCAAAGCACACACATAATTTCAAGAAATAAAATGAACCTTTACTCTAAGAAATATTGTGTGGGATATGTGAAGAAAAAATCAATATTTTTGGCTATCTATGAGAAAATGATGAACAAAAATTTATTCTTCAATATTTTTCGCCCTAATAAACATATTTTGCTGTAATCATACAAGTTAATGTTGTCCTACATATTTGTTCATATTGTATTCTCCCAGTAAAAAAGGAAAATTGAAGAATGAAGCTACCTATGACACTGGAGGACACACACAACGTGTTTCCATGTAATACATTGTCATTTGGGGTTAAAAACTTGAATTTGGCCCCTCCCTCCATTCCGCACACTGTCATCTGTGTCGAGCTAGATTTGTCCATAAGCTATTAACATCTAACCACTCAAAATGAGACAAATAATTTTTTGTCCAATGCAAACAAGAAAATCGAAGATGACAAGAAACGTTTTCCTAATGACATGCAGAAGAGCAAAACTCCTTTAACCGTACGATGTAAATGTCTGTGGTCCATCAACCATCTCTCTGCAACCCATTCCGTGAAAGGTATATATGTATATGGCAGCATTTGGACTTTAAACCCCGTGACATCTAATGTGATACAGTCTTTATCATCCTAATTATTGAACTAAGTATGTTTATTTTTTTATCCTCTCACCACCTATGTGCATTGCATATTGTTACATAGTGAAGCCTTAATTACTGCTCGGCAAGCTCTGAATCTAGAGCACAGGCGTCATGGAATTCAAAGGTTAATTTACACAATATTCAATGATTATTTAGTACACGTGAACTAGGTTTCAGATTAAGATTATTCTTAAGCACACCAATTAGCTCTATGATTTTCATTCAAGTGCAGCCTAGAGTCTATGAAGAGAGGCGTCGTACTTTTTTGTCAAAGGTATATTTCCAACTGCAGAAAAGTAATGCTATCAGTGAGAAACCTATATATATTCACTCTTCACTCTTTCAGGGTAACACCGGTTATAAAATTATTCAGCTATGATTGATCATGTGAATTTGTTCTCGCGCGCAGAGATCATATGTGTCAGTACTCAGTACTATAGTCAATGTTCCGACCATAACAGCAAGGACTTTATTTACCAACGAATTATTATGTGTAGGGGCTAAGAGAATCTCCATCACTGGTTAATTCAGCGTCCATGTGAAGCAAAGGAAACAATGAGGAACCCACGGTAATTTGTTTACAGCAAAATACAAGGTTGATGCCAGACTGGATAAGTATGCAAGTTCGTCCTGGTCCTGGGGCTGGCTAGCTTGTGAAGGGACACAGAAATTCTGACACCAAATTTCAATTTCCCTTGAATCAATATCTCATCATCTTCTTTTCCTTTCGTATGTATCCCCTTCTCCTCCCCCACAAAACCAACATCACACCAGGATACATCTCTGATTTCATGATAGAATGGGCCCTGTTACAATATACTGAACGGAACTAGCTTTTGGCAATCTCAGTAAAATAGGTGCAAGTTTAGAAGGATGTTTCCTGATTTGTCCATTGTTGATATTCTTTCAAGACAAAATTGAAGCTACTTTGAGAACAAGATAAAATATTTATTCTTTAATTGGTAGCATTAGGTTTATGAGCATTATTGTCTACTAATCTTTTTTTTATATTTTTAATAAAATGACTAATATGTTAATAAATAAATGAAACAAAGTAAATATTTCATCTTGTTCTCGGAGTAATCAAGAACTTCCTGTTCTTTCAATTATTAATTTGTGTGAGGCTCACATTTGAGTTCGGCTGAATAATTAGATCTGATATAGTTGTTTTGGGTTTTGCGAATCACTGTTTTTTAATCCATTTTAAACTTTTAGTTGCTTGAAGCCAAACACTAATTCTCAGCCCTAATAATTCACAATCAACGGCATCATACAAAATGAAAATATATGACAGTGCAATTGGGCAAAATATGTTCATTTTTTTCCCAAATAGTAAACACAAAATGATTTCATAGGATTTTGTTTTTGGTATATATAATAAAGTACGAGGAAATTGAATCATATATCATCATATCAGTATTATTGATTGACACTTATATTTACTCTGTCTGAAGACTATGAAAGTAAACAGATTTAATTGACTGACATTTCACATTGTATATCAAAATTAAGCTCATAAATTAATTTATCTTAAATTTGTGTTTTCCCTACCAACTTTTCAAACTCTTGTTTATTTTTTCTCTCTTCTATCAATTTGATTAGTGTTTATTTACTGATTGTCTCATCCACCAATTTTTTTTATATACGGGTCTAATGAATGTCATCTATCAAGAGCGGTCAAAGTCAGTTGCAACTCATAAGTTAATGGGGCTCAATTCACCATTTTGGTGGGTTGGGTTGATAAAATATTTGTTCATTTAAAAATGGTCAATTTGGTTCTATTTATTAGTTAAGTGAGTTGGTATGATTCGTCCAATTTTTTTAATAAAACCCAACTTTTCTCTGTCTTGTATTTAGACTTTTTCTTATTTTTTTATTTATTTGACAAGCCAACCTGCACTGCCAACTTGGGTGGGTTGAGCCGAGTTAGCATTTTTCTGGCTCACTAATAAAATTGGCTAACTCCGATTCGATTCGCAACCAGTGGTGGACCAACCCGCATGAGTCAGGTTGACCCACTTTGATAGTGTAATATCTGGGGTACACGTGTCAGTAGACGAGTTTTGCATGACCTCAAGGTCCCCTGGGACCCACCGGCCGCTGTCTGTCTGGGTTTTTGCTAAGTCTGGAGCCCTACACCTCAATGGAGGGCTATATGTTTGAGCCACAATCTTGGGACCAAAAGTCCCGGTAATGGCTCTCCAAAGGAAAATGAATTGAAGAGTGATTTTTTTTTTAATTTTAGGAAACCTTTAGATGTTTCGTTTTTAGCCCCCAAGTTTAGAAAATCGTCGGAATTCCCAAATTTGAACTAGAACTCAAAAATGAGATTTTGATTGGTTGGCGTTTTGATTTTTTTGATATTTTATTTGAATCCAAATGGGGGGTATTTTCTTATTTACATTTATGTTTAAAGTTAATAAGAAGTAAAGTAAATGATTTAACTTAGAATAAAAATATGGAAATAGGTGAGTGAGTATAGAGGTGAGATTATGCCATGACAGCAAATTCTGCAGAAATTGGGTTTTACTGTCACCGCTATAGCGGTCACAGGAGGTGCAGTCACGATTTTGGTGTTCTGGTGACCGCTATAGCGGTCTTGGACCGCTATAGCGGTCGTAAGTGAGGCGCTCAGGGACGGGATGACTTATGACCGCTATAGCGGTCATACACCGCTATAGCGGTCCCCCTGATACCCAAAAATATCAGAAACGACGTCGCATCATCTAATGAACCCCTTACCCTTTTTAAACCCTCCCCAACTCGTGAAAACACCTCCAAGTCCGAAACCCTCACCCCCAAACTCCTTCTCTCACATTTTCTCTCAACCCCATTCAAATCCATCTCTTCTCAAGCTTCAAGGTATGTGTTGGTTAATGGGTTTTGGTCTCTTTTCTTCCATTCTTTCATATTCTTAGTATGGGTCTTTAGTTTCTCTCAATGTTGTCAAGTGGGGGGTGCTCCCCCAATTTTGTTAGAGCTAGATGAGAGTTATGTAGAGGTTGATAGATTTTAATATTGAGTTTTATGATTATTATAGTCGACGTTGGTGTCCTTCCTGCTCCCCGGAGCTCAGTTGGTATTGACGTCAACTCTCCCTCCCCTCCAGGTGAGTGGGTTTGACCTCATTGCCTTAGTTTCCCCATTAGAGTTATATTTCTTGCATAATGATTGACAAATATGGAATTTGAGATGAGATAAAATATATATATTATGAAGTTTACATGCTTACGTCAAGCTAGAAAATTATGGTTTATTGTGATAGCATAAAAGAATGAGTTTTGCAAAACCATGGGACCATGATTGCTATGTTGTGTGCTATGGAAAATGTTTTACATGTTTGAGAAATGATTTATTAAGGAATTATATGATTTAAAGAGGCTTATGATAGTGTAAAATATATGTTATGGATTTATGACATCATATATTTTTACGATTTAGATTTCAAGCTATGTATTAAATACCCAGTTAATATATTTATATGTTGGAGGTATGTAACACCAGAGTATGGTTTAAATTTTAGGAATAGAAATGTATATCTTGATTTTAGAGTTTTTATGCTTACGAATTCTTTTATTTTAAAGTATGATATCAGAATTATCAAGTATATAGAGAAATATGTTAGTAAAGATATGAATTTAGAAATTTAGTTTTGTGATTTTTTTTTTTAATTTTAGGAAACCTTTAGATGTTTCGTTTTTAGCCCCCAAGTTTAGAAAATCGTCGGAATTCCCAAATTTGAACTAGAACTCAAAAATGAGATTTTGATTGGTTGGCGTTTTGATTTTTTTGATATTTTATTTGAATCCAAATGGGGGGTATTTTCTTATTTACATTTATGTTTAAAGTTAATAAGAAGTAAAGTAAATGATTTAACTTAGAATAAAAATATGGAAATAGGTGAATGAGTATAGAGGTGAGATTATGCCATGACAGCAAATTCTGCAGAAATTGGGTTTTACTGTCACAGCTATAGCGGTCACAGGAGGTGCAGTCACGATTTTGGTGTTCTGGTGACTGCTATAGCGGTCTTGGACCGCTATAGCGGTCGTAAGTGAGGCGCTCAGGGACGGGATGACTTATGACCGCTATAGCGGTCATACATCGCTATAGCGGTCCCCCTGATACCCAAAAATATCAGAAACGACGTAGCATCATCTAATGAACCCCTTACCCTTTTTAAACCCTCCCCAACTCGTGAAAACACCTCCAAGTCCGAAACCCTCACCCCCAAACTCCTTCTCTCACATTTTCACTCAACCCCATTCAAATCCATCTCTTCTCAAGCTTCAAGGTATGTGTTGGTTAATGGGTTTTGGTCTCTTTTCTTCCATTCTTTCATATTCTTAGTATGGGTCTTTAGTTTCTCTCAATGTTGTCAAGTGGGGGGTGCTCCCCCAATTTTGTTAGAGCTAGATGAGAGTTATGTAGAGGTTGATAGATTTTAATATTGAGTTTTATGATTATTATAGTCGACGTTGGTGTCCTTCCTGCTCCCCGGAGCTCAGTTGGTATTGACGTCAACTCTCCCTCCCCTCCAGGTGAGTGGGTTTGACCTCATTGCCTTAGTTTCCCCATTAGAGTTATATTTCTTGCATAATGATTGACAAATATGGAATTTGAGATGAGATAAAATATATATATTATGAAGTTTACATGCTTACGTCAAGCTAGAAAATTATGGTTTATTGTGATAGCATAAAAGAATGAGTTTTGCAAAACCATGGGACCATGATTGCTATGTTGTGTGCTATGGAAAATGTTTTACATGTTTGAGAAATGATTTATTAAGGAATTATATGATTTAAAGAGGCTTATGATAGTGTAAAATATATGTTATGGATTTATGACATCATATATTTTTACGATTTAGATTTCAAGCTATGTATTAAATACCCAGTTAATATATTTATATGTTGGAGGTATGTAACACCAGAGTATGGTTTAAATTTTAGGAATAGAAATGTATATCTTGATTTTAGAGTTTTTATGCTTACGAATTCTTTTATTTTAAAGTATGATATCAGAATTATCAAGTATATAGAGAAATATGTTAGTAAAGATATGAATTTAGAAATTTAGTTTTATGGCACCAAGAGGTAAAGAATTCAGTATGATTTTTAGCAACTGCCAGATACATATTCTGTGGGCTTGAAATCGGAATGCCTACAAGTGGTGAACCCTTGGGCTCGATTTTCATAGCCACAGTTATGCTAAAGTCAGATTGTTAGAGTTATATGAGTTCAGAACTCTTAGAGTACTAAGAACTTAGGGGCTCTGCTTCGCCAGGGACAGAGTACCCACTTTTCAACTATAGTTTTCTTTTTGTCAAACTAGTTTAGCCGGTAGAGATAAGGAAACAGACAGTTAGTTAACGGCTGTGAAGAGATCGTTAACCTTGGTACCAAGTTGTCCGTTAGAGGACAGTTTCGCCCCCAGCAGTTACAGAAAATGGGACCTAGTTAGGTGCCCACAGTTTGTCCGAGATGAACTATTACAGATTCAGCAGGAGCTCTGATTCGCCAGGGACAGAGTCTCACTTCATAGTTTAAAATTTTATAGCTTTTATTGTTGTGATATATTTATTATATTCAAGATATCATGTTTCCTTCAGCTCACGCACCCTCAGTTAAAATGATTTCATGCTTGATTTTGAGTTAGAAATGTTTATTTATAAATACATGGAATGAAAAGTGTTTTCCTAGAGCTAGCTATGTATTTAAATATGAAATGAATCATTATTGCTGCATGTATATTATATTATGTATATTCTTGGTTGTCCCATGTGGGTGATGAGTGAGAGCTCACTCACTGAGTCCGTTGACTCACCTCTCTCCCTTCCTCTAATAGTTGCAGGTACAGACGTCATTCAGCTACCGATCCAGTAGTCGCAGTTATCCCCTGGTGAGCTTTGCATTGTTGTAAGGCTTAGTTTAGGATTCTGTTAGTTTAGAGTGCTCCAGTAGTTTTGCAGGCAGGATCCAAGCCACGCATGTATTTTGAGATGTTATAGATAATTTAAGAGATTATGTATTTTCCCTATATGTTTTAGAGCTCTAGAATGTATTTTAAAATATGGGCTATGATTAGAGATTTATGTGAAAGTTAATGAAGGTGAGTTTATGACTCAGTCTTCAAATCTTAGATTTTAAAGCATGACAAAAAATGTTTTAGGTTTATATATGTGAATACTTCAGTTTTTATGGATTTGAATATTATATTTTAATTAGAGCAAATTATATAGATTTGCAAGAAAATTTCATTTTAAGTATGATATTATACTATTTTATGCATATAGAGAGATACGTCACCCAGAAGGCTGACGTGGGGATGGGATTCCCCACGTGCCAGTCACGCTCCCAAGTCGGGTCGTGACAAAGTGGTATCAGAGCATTAGGTTTCCTTGCATAGTACTGGAGCAAGTGTCCACAAATAGCATGATGTTTATGTGAATGGAACCGCGGCCATTTGCACTAACGTGATGTTATTTGAGGCCTCTAGGAAGAGTCAGTCATGTCTAGGTTCAGTTAAAGTCTTTGTCATTTCTTGGAACTCTTTATCCGATCCTAAGTTTTCACTTCTCCTTAGGTGAGCTATGCCACCTGTGAATCGTCATCGCCATCGTCGTTACCGTCGCCGTGGCACCACATCAGTCAGCACCAATAGCATCCGGCGTCTTGAAAGAGCCGTTTTAAATCTAGCGGAGGTGGTCAGTGAGCATATTAGAGCTGGAGCGAGTGAGCAAAGAGCGCAGCCGGGCAGGACTGGCCTAAGCAGAATTCAACAATGGGCACCATCGCTCAGGGCCACCCCTTTAGTACCTTCTCCGACGTGTCCTAGTATCACCCATCCATCGAATCAAGAAAGCAACCAGCTAGAGGGGCACAGTTCAGTGCAGGCCAATTGGCCGCCCCCATCTTGTCAGATTTGTAGGAAACGCCACCAGGGCCAGTGCCTAAGAGGCTCATCCGCATGCTATGGATGCGGTCAGGAAGGGCACCTGAAAAAGGATTGCCCACTGTTGTAGGGAACAGCTAGTCAGTGGCCAAAGCAGTCTGGCGCCACAAGATGCCCTTTCCACCTGCGCAGCTTGGGAGCGATACACCGCTTGATTGATGGGGTTTCCCAGGCGAGTGACTCAAAGCCAGGTAGAATCACGTTGAATTGCGAATCGTGCATGTAGGCATCCAACAGGGTTAATGGTTGATATTTATGTGTTAAATTGCCTTAAGTGATTTTAATGTCATGACTCACATGCATGTCCCATTTTAAAGATGCAAGACTTCTTAGATTATGTTTACGATTGTGATTTTAGTCTGATATGAGATACATGTTTTGAATGTCCATTGTGATGTTACATGATATGATTATGGCATGCATGCCCATTATGTGAACAACATGGTATGAAATGCTAGCATAGTTTTGGGTATTTATTCGAATCATTATTCTTATTAGTTGTATCGATTGCTTCGGTTGTTGCATGTGACTTCTTTTTTTAATCATATGCATGAACTAAAGTGCATGAATGGTATATTTATGTTGGGTAAGCATTTGGTTTCATGCATATGCATGTTCTTTCTAATATGCCTTTTTGGAATAAGAAGTAGAGTAGCTTTCCATGATATTGAGAGTTCATGTTTAGTGAGATCCAATTTCCTAAAGTACCATCATGTTGTCATGATTTATAAGTTTAGCATGTGATTTGGAAACTATGTTAGTACCTTTGAAAGAAGTTTTATGAATACTTGAGGCTCTTAGCCAAAGTTTTGAAAATTCCAGACGGAAGGATTTTCTCAAAGAGGTTTCGTTAACCTTGCATTACCATGATTAGTTTGCCTTATGGAAAGAGAGAATTTGGAAGCATGTTTTACTTGAATAAGATTTAAGATAACTAGGTATAAGTTTCTTAGACAAATTGTTTTATGCCCGTAGCAAGTAACTTGATCCATGATGAAATGTTTTCAAAAGTTTATGTAAGTGAAATAGACCCATGTGTTTGTATGATGGTTTGTATGGTGCTTTTACTCAAGTTGGCATTGCACAAGCATTATTAGAGTAGCTTAAAATGGAATGGAGGAATATAGAAACATGTTTTAGTTGGAATGTTTCCTTTTTATGTTAAGTGTGCAAGTGTTAGCACTTTAAGGCTATAAGACATGAATTAGACCATTATATGCATGTATGATGCTTTCACTCAAGTTGGAGTGCACAAACATGATTAGAGCAACTTAACAGTGCAATATATTCTATTTAAGTTATAACTTGGTAACACAAAAGTGAGAAGTTAATGGAGTTGGCAAAAGTAATGGGAAGTATGTTGTATGCCTCATATTTGTATGACTGGAATATACTGGCTATTGAATCTGGACCATGATTTATTACATTGTTTAATAGGTTAAAAATTTGATTTATGGATTGTTTAGTTTTTAGGGGAGGTGCTGCCGGATTTTTGGTAGCCAAATTAATTAAGTTTGAGATTAGATGTTTCGAATGCATACATTTGTGCTTGAAGGAATTTGATTAAGAAATAGTAAGTTGATTACAAAAAGATTTGGTAAATATATATAGAGAGTGTTTTACAAAATCTTAGAGCATGCCATGTGTGCATCTTGTTTTTTTTCTTTTTTCTTTTTTTCTTTCTACGCGACTGAATAAAGTAAATTGATTTTCGTGCATTACACATGCGTAAGGAGTGATGAGAGTTCAGGAATCGAGGACTAGAAGTCCCGATAGTAGCAGTTGATGTCAAACACAAGAGAAAAAGAACCAGACCAAGGACACGAGTGACGTTTAGCCCCTATATCTTTGAGAGCTCTCGCGTACACGAGGTAGCAAAGCGTAGTTTTTCCCCTAGGACTTGCACTGTGGAAAGGGCTACCCTTAGAGGTGGAGCCGCCCTGTGTAAATGTCTCGATAAGAGCCTTTGTTACCTTGATGGGAAAGGGCTGCCCTTGGAGGTGGAGCCGCCCCTGGTGTGACAAATGGCATTCTCAGCTAGAATAGCGGAGCAATGGCCTATAGGATGGCATTGCCTCCCAGAGTATCAGCTAATACAGTTAAGGTATCATGTCAGAATGTTCTGGGAATTCAAGCCCATTCTTGAAACCCCATGTGGGTTAAGTATTCAAACTCCTTGAACTTTCAGTTACTTTTGTTTAGATTTGGGGACCAAATCTTTTAAGGGGGGAAGATTGTAATATCTGGGGTACACGTGTCAGTAGACGAGTTTTGCATGACCTCAAGGTCCCCTGGGACCCACTGCTGTTGCCGGGTCTGGGTTTTTACTAAGTCTGGAGCCCTACACCTCAATGGAGGGCTATATGTTTAAGCCACAATCTTGGGACCAAAAGTCCCGGTAATGGCTCTCCAAAGGGAAATGAATTGAAGAGTGATTTTTTTTTTAATTTTAGGAAACCTTTAGATGTTTCGTTTTTAGCCCCTAAGTTTAGAAAATCGTCGGAATTCCAAAATTTGAACTAGAACTCAAAAATGAGATTTTGATTGGTTGGTGTTTTGATTTTTTTGATATTTTATTTGAATCCAAATGGGGGGTATTTTCTTATTTACATTTATGTTTAAAGTTAATAAGAAGTAAAGTAAATGATTTAACTTAGAATAAAAATATGGAAATAGGTGAATGAGTATAGAGGTGAGATTATGCCATGACAGCAAATTCTGCAGAAATTGGGTTTTACTGTCACAGCTATAGCGGTCCAAGACCGCTATAGCGGTCACCAGAACACCAAAATCGTGACTGCACCTCCTGTGACCGCTATAGCGGTCATACACCGCTATAGCGGTCCCCCTGATACCCAAAAATATCAGAAACGACGTAGCATCATCTAATGAACCCCTTACCCTTTTTAAACCCTCCCCAACTCGTGAAAACACCTCCAAGTCCGAAACCCTCACCCCCAAACTCCTTCTCTCACATTTTCACTCAACCCCATTCAAATCCATCTCTTCTCAAGCTTCAAGGTATGTGTTGGTTAATGGGTTTTGGTCTCTTTTCTTCCATTCTTTCATATTCTTAGTATGGGTCTTTAGTTTCTCTCAATGTTGTCAAGTGGGGGGTGCTCCCCCAATTTTGTTAGAGCTAGATGAGAGTTATGTAGAGGTTGATAGATTTTAATATTGAGTTTTATGATTATTATAGTCGACGTTGGTGTCCTTCCTGCTCCCCGGAGCTCAGTTGGTATTGACGTCAACTCTCCCTCCCCTCCAGGTGAGTGGGTTTGACCTCATTGCCTTAGTTTCCCCATTAGAGTTATATTTCTTGCATAATGATTGACAAATATGGAATTTGAGATGAGATAAAATATATATATTATGAAGTTTACATGCTTACGTCAAGCTAGAAAATTATGGTTTATTGTGATAGCATAAAAGAATGAGTTTTGCAAAACCATGGGACCATGATTGCTATGTTGTGTGCTATGGAAAATGTTTTACATGTTTGAGAAATGATTTATTAAGGAATTATATGATTTAAAGAGGCTTATGATAGTGTAAAATATATGTTATGGATTTATGACATCATATATTTTTACGATTTAGATTTCAAGCTATGTATTAAATACCCAGTTAATATATTTATATGTTGGAGGTATGTAACACCAGAGTATGGTTTAAATTTTAGGAATAGAAATGTATATCTTGATTTTAGAGTTTTTATGCTTACGAATTCTTTTATTTTAAAGTATGATATCAGAATTATCAAGTATATAGAGAAATATGTTAGTAAAGATATGAATTTAGAAATTTAGTTTTGTGATTTTTTTTTTTAATTTTAGGAAACCTTTAGATGTTTCGTTTTTAGCCCCCAAGTTTAGAAAATCGTCGGAATTCCCAAATTTGAACTAGAACTCAAAAATGAGATTTTGATTGGTTGGCGTTTTGATTTTTTTGATATTTTATTTGAATCCAAATGGGAGGTATTTTCTTATTTACATTTATGTTTAAAGTTAATAAGAAGTAAAGTAAATGATTTAACTTAGAATAAAAATATGGAAATAGGTGAGTGAGTATAGAGGTGAGATTATGCCATGACAGCAAATTCTGCAGAAATTGGGTTTTACTGTCACCGCTATAGCGGTCACAGGAGGTGCAGTCACGATTTTGGTGTTCTGGTGACCGCTATAGCGGTCTTGGACCGCTATAGCGGTCGTAAGTGAGTGGCCTTCGAGGGGCGGGATGACTTATGACCGCTATAGCGGTCATACACCGCTATAGCGGTCCCCCTGATACCCAAAAATATCAGAAACGACGTCGCATCATCTAATGAACCCCTTACCCTTTTTAAACCCTCCCCAACTTGTGAAAACACCTCCAAGTCCGAAACCCTCACCCCCAAACTCCTTCTCTCACATTTTCTCTCAACCCCATTCAAATCCATCTCTTCTCAAGCTTCAAGGTATGTGTTGGTTAATGGGTTTTGGTCTCTTTTCTTCCATTCTTTCATATTCTTAGTATGGGTCTTTAGTTTCTCTCAATGTTGTCAAGTGGGGGGTGCTCCCCCAATTTTGTTAGAGCTAGATGAGAGTTATGTAGAGGTTGATAGATTTTAATATTGAGTTTTATGATTATTATAGTCGACGTTGGTGTCCTTCCTGCTCCCCGGAGCTCAGTTGGTATTGACGTCAACTCTCCCTCCCCTCCAGGTGAGTGGGTTTGACCTCATTGCCTTAGTTTCCCCATTAGAGTTATATTTCTTGCATAATGATTGATAAATATGGAATTTGAGATGAGATAAAATATATATATTATGAAGTTTACATGCTTACGTCAAGCTAGAAAATTATGGTTTATTGTGATAGCATAAAAGAATGAGTTTTGCAAAACCATGGGACCATGATTGCTATGTTGTGTGCTATGGAAAATGTTTTACATGTTTGAGAAATGATTTATTAAGGAATTATATGATTTAAAGAGGCTTATGATAGTGTAAAATATATGTTATGGATTTATGACATCATATATTTTTACGATTTAGATTTCAAGCTATGTATTAAATACCCAGTTAATATATTTATATGTTGGAGGTATGTAACACCCAGTATGGTTTAAATTTTAGGAATAGAAATGTATATCTTGATTTTGGAGTTTTTATGCTTACGAATTCTTTTATTTTAAAGTATGATATCAGAATTATCAAGTATATAGAGAAATATGTTAGTAAAGATATGAATTTAGAAATTTAGTTTTATGGCACCAATAGGTAAAGAATTCAGTATGATTTTTAGCAACTGCCAGATACATATTCTGTGGGCTTGAAATCGGAATGCCTACAAGTGGTGAACCCTTGGGCTCGATTTTCATAGCCACGCTTATGCTAAAGTCGATTGTTAGAGTTATATGAGTTCGTAACTCTTAAAGTACTAAGAACTTAGGGCTCTCGCCAGTGACAGAGTACCCACTTTTCAACTATAGTTTTCTTTTTGTCAAACTAGTTTAGCGGTAGAGATAAGGAAATGCAGGCAGTTAGTTAACGGTGTGAAGAGATCGTTAACCTTGGTACCAAGTTGTCCGTTAGAGGGCAGTTTAAGCCCAGCGATTCTGAGAAAATGGGACCTAGTTAGGTGCCCACAGTTTGTCCGAGAGGAACTATTACAGATTCAGCAGGAGCTCTGATTCGCCAGGGACAGAGTCTCACTTCATAGTTTAAAATTTTATAGCTTTTATTGTTGTGATATATTTATTATATTCAAGATACTGCTTTCCGACGCTCACGCACCCTCAGTTAAAATGATTTCATGCTTGATTTTGAGTTAGAAATGTTTATTTATAAATACATGGAATGAAAAGTGTTTTCCTAAAGCTAGCTATGTATTTAAATATGAAATGAATCATTATTGCTGCATGTATATTATATTATGTATATTCTTGGTTGTCCCATGTGGGTGATGAGTGAGAGCTCACTCACTGAGTCCGTTGACTCACCTCTCTCCCTTCCTCTAATAGTTGCAGTGCAGACGTCATTCACTACCGATGCAAAGAGTCAGCTTATCCCCTGGTGAGCTTTGCATTGTTGTAAGGCTTAGTTTAGGATTCTGTTAGTTTAGAGTGCTCCAGTAGTTTTGCAGGCAAGATCCAAGTCACGCATGTATTTTGAGATGTTATAGATAATTTAAGAGATTATGTATTTTCCCTATATGTTTTAGAGCTCTAGAATGTATTTTAAAATATGGGCTATGATTAGAGATTTATGTGAAAGTTAATGAAAGTGAGTTTATGACTCAGTCTTCAAATCTTAGATTTTAAAGCATGACAAAAAATGTTTTAGGTTTATATATGTGAATACTTCAGTTTTTATGGATTTGAATATTATATTTTAATTAGAGCAAATTATATAGATTTGCAAGAAAATTTCATTTTAAGTATGATATTATACTATTTTATGCATATAGAGAGATACGTCACCCAGAAGGCTGACGTGGGGATGGGATTCCCCACGTGCCGGTCACGCTCCCAAGTCGGGTCGTGACAGATAGCTCTAATATCCACCATTGTATCCTATAATATATAGAAAAATAATTTAATTGGTGTTTATTTACTTGTTAGATTATGTGGTCTTTTTTTTATACACATGAATTTTGGGATCGAATACAACACCTCATCTTGGAGGAACTTGGAATCCTTCCACTCGACCCTCAATGGTACTCAAGGTAAATCTAATATTTTCATGTAAGAACTTACCAATTGAATAATGCTATTAGATAGGTTATTCTTTGTCCATTGACATATAATAAGAACATATATGTGTTGATAATTAATTAATGAGAAGGTAGGTGACTACAATGACTAAATATAATATCATTTGATTCCCTAATTATACGTATTAAGTATGGGCATTGCCACAGAGCCGTACCAATCCTATTTCATTTATACCACTTTAATATTTGGAAATGAAAAAAGTTTATTTAATTTTTATATACTTTTTAGAGTTTAGTTTTGTTACATTATAAAAATATCTAATTAAATTCTTATATTTAAGTAGTATTTTTAAGTAATAAGTATGAACATTGATCATATTAGCTAATATAGTAATAGGAAATGATATTTATACTTACCATTTATGGGACACCGTGTCGACATATTTTTATTTACTATTGAATAGAATGTGAACTCCACTTAGTTTGAGGTCCAAATCTCATTCAATAATAAATAAAAGTGTGTCAGTACAGTATCTCATAATATATTTATACAAATAGCAGTACTTGATAATAATACATGTAATTAAATGACATTTCTAATTTTATTCTTAAAGAATCGCGTGTCCACACTTCTTGTGAGATCTCTATATGGGTCTATATGGCATTTTAACATTTTTTATTGATACTATAAAATAAGTTAGCATTATCAGCCAATAGGAATATATAAAATTCTCATATTTTTTTTAATTTAAGTGTAGGTAACTACTCATGATAATATGAGACATTTTTATTGAATGATAGTGTTACATTGCTTTTTGAAAAATAAACATTAAACTCTTTTAAGTCGCTTAAAAGAATAATATTCACATATTCACAAAAAAATAAATAATATTCACATATTCCTACTTCATTTGAGAGTGAAACAGTGAAACAGAATGAATTAGAAAATAATAATAATAAAATTGATAAAGTCTTATCCTGTCACCAAATCACAGAACAGCCAACGGTTAAAGGGAAGTATCCCAGTTCTGCTGAAAACTGAAAAAGGAGCCACCCGCGTCCCAAGCAAACATGTAATCTCATTCAACTTTACAAGCTTTTATCAATGGCCCAACCCAAATGCTACACAGATACATCAAATCAAACAAAACCCCTTCCCCATTCCATGGCTTTCAGCCTTTTGAAAGTCATAGATAGCATCCCAAGCTCCCCCTGGCCATCAAAGGCTAATAGTAGCCTAGGAGGGTTGCTATGCGTTGCTATTATTGTATGCATGAATACATAAAAATAACACCCGTCCCAGCAAAAATAGGAAAGAAAGAAGTGCAGTTGAACGAAAAAAAAAAAAAGTAAAAACAGAAATGCAATAAGAGCAGTTCAAGAAAGCAAACACTGCCCAAAATCACTAGGGACAAATTAAATAGTCTTCAATGTAGCTTTCTGGCTCTCACTCATCTTGCAGTGCATTTCACTTCCTTAATGGCTCTTGTGGACTTTCAGTCATGAGCTTCATACTTCTTTCTTACTGTAGGTTAAAGCTAACCACTTTCTTTTTTATTTAATTACTCCTTCCTTTTTCTCTATCTTCTTGGTTGTCACTGGGGAAAAACTTTTTGTTGGGTAGTGAGGAAATAAAACCCCAATCATCAAAACCAAATCATTCCAAAAAATGGTGGATGACACTCATTAGACCTATATATAAACTAACAAGAATAAAAATTTCAGTTAAAAAAAAAGACCCTATAATCCAATCAGTAAATAAACACCAATCAAATTTTTTTTTCCCTATAGCACAAACTCTGCAAGGTTCAAACTAATGCCGATGTAGCTTCTGCCCAGGACAATTCTCAGTTCTTTCACTGTCCTGAAAAGTGAGTTTTCTCTTAACTCCACAAGAAGTGGTGTCAGATGAATTCATAAGAACACACGTGGAGCTCGACTGGGTTGACAATAAATTCGATGAAGGGGTCTTAACTTTGTTTCTCCTCTTTTCCTGTATAAGATTGTAACATGTAAATACATGTCCCTGTTACATTGTAATAAGGAAACATCATCAAACTGTGCTCTGTCTTTTCCTTTCAATCAATTCATTAGCCAATAAGAAACATAAAAAAGAACAGTAAATTTACACAGCTTTCACTTCTAAATAAACTCACAATATCTAGACTTCCCCATGATGATGAGATTCCGCTTATCCTAAGATCCATGGCCTTTCTTGTTAATGTGGCATCAAAAGCTGCCAATATTGCAGCCGAGGCTATTACAGATGGCCGTTGATCCATCAAATTAACATCTACATAGAAAGATTCACTTTCAGTTATAATAACAATATTAATAGTACTAATTAATATTCCATGAAGGGATTATTGCATTTGGAAAAATCATCAATCAGTATTCACCTTTGACCATGGCCACAATATGTTCAGTGGCTTTTGTGATTATTGTATGTGAATTGGATCCGGGGCAGAACTTGGTGACAAAGTAATGCAGATAAGCAAAAGGAGTTGCTGAGCCCATTTTCCATTCCAAGGTAGCCAAAATCAGAAGCTCCATGTTCTTAATCACCTTGTTCTCAAAGCGATATTCTTCTAGTGGGTATTCAGACAGAGGCGGCACATTTGGCTCTTCCATCTTCGCTGCCAGGGATAAGCATGCCACTGACAATAGTTTAATAGCCCAAGGTTTTGATTCCTACATCAAGGGAAAGCAAATAAAATCAGCAAAATATTGAAACAAAAGATTGGAACTAAAATGAGGACTATCAGAGAGTTTTGAGGAATTGTATCGATGCTTATTGCTTACATCGATGGATCGCTTTGAAAGGAACCGATCGAAGTATGACACTGACAAATAAGCTGTGTGAACTTGGAACCCAAATTTTGCCTGTGTCTGAATCAGTGAATTAACAATCAATCAAGAAGATTTCAACAACAGAAAAAAAAAATTGCAAGAACAAAATGAGGTTGAAAGGACTTGATTTGAATGATGAAAATTGTAAAACCAACATTGAAAATCCAATCAACGGCATCCAAACGGGCACTGCTCAACCAGTATCTGCTTGAGCAATCATCGGAGGACAAGACATGATGATTCTGGGATCCGAACCCCGTTTCTTGCCTGAACAAATACTCAATGTATTCCTCTTCATCCTCCAAAACAAAACATGGTTCATAATCAGGTGAGTCAATGCCAGTGTTATCCTCATCATCGTCTTCAAATAAGCTAGCAAATTCTCCTTCTTCACACATAAGGCTAGACAAAGAAAAAGAGGTAGCAGAACTCCCCATGTCTTTTTTTTCCTTCTTATTATTAATATCAATATGTGATGAACAAAATATCTCGAAGTTCACTTGACTTGTCGTTGAATCTAACCAACCTCTGTCTAAATACTAGGAAATCTGAAGAGAGAGATGATTAGACGTGGGGTGGAAGAGTGGAGAAGAGTGGAGTGAGTGGGGAGTAGCGGTTTTGGTGCCGCCAAAATAAACAGCAATGAGATAACTAGAGGGAAGTGAGGTGAGGTAAGTTAATTAGCGGTTACAGGGTTTTAAGTTGCGTATGTATGTCAATGTGTATAGACTAATACTGTAGTCTATGGACACTAGTACTATAGTACTAGTACAAGTGAGAGAGAGTAGAGTGTGGTGGCTTTGGCCATTCTCAAATTCTCTCCAAATGTCGGGAGATTCCAGACTTCCCAATATTAAGAGTCCCATGGGGTACTGCTATGGTACATGCCACACCACTTTTGGGGTTTCGCTACAGTTTAGGACAGCTGTAGGATGGTCACTTTTGTCCCATGTGATGCCAAAGGCCCTTCATTTGGTCTTAATGTTCATCATCGTCCACCTTGTTTCTGCCTTCACCCTTTTTGCTCCTTTTGCCACTTAATTTTCATTTTGGTCAGTGCCAGTTTTAATTTGGAGTCAATTTCATGATTTTCTTTTTGTTGGATAGTGCGCTTGAAAAAGAAAAAAAAATCGAAAAAAGTTAGATAATAGTTCTGGGGCTAAGTCATCCTTTGTTTCTGAATTTAATATCCTGGTGTAGGCAGCTAGTGTTTCACGAGTTAAATTATGTATTGCTGTGCATTCTGATTATTGTCAATGTTAGGCTTCTATAAAGAAGCGACTAAAGTTCAAGCCTACCCATCATCAAGAATACTAAAGTGGTAAAGTATAATTTCGCTTGAAGAATATGCAAATAGAAAGTGGGAATAAATTATAAACTATGAGCTCCATGGCCTTACCTGTTGCCTAAGTTCCATTCGTGCATTATTGTCAATGGTCACACTTGTTGGCTATCCCTGTCCCTCTTTATTTCGGTTTAAGACTTAGCCCCTAATGTCCCCATTTAAGCATCAGCATCAACTATGAGCAATTGAATCCACATCTTATAATAATGTCCCCATTTAAGCATCAGCTTCAAATACGAGCAGTTGAATCCCCATCTCGATTGTTTTCTTGTCAATACAACTGTATTTGCTCCCCACACATTGGCGCATGCATTTGCAAATTCACTAAAACTACGATCCAACAAGTAAGTTTGTGCTATAAAAGCCACTGGTTACTAGTTATAATAATTAGTATTAGTATTAGTATTAGTATTAGTATTAGATTATTAATACTTGTGGAATTACAATATATAAGTTGAACTTTCAAATAAATCCCCCGAATCAATGTAAAATTGATACCATAGCTAGTACTGCTAACATTAACTCATCGTGAGAGCTATTATAGGCACGAAGAATATGATTTATATTCTTTTTGTAGCTTTTTTCCATCCATGTAATTAAGCTTTTTGTCGTTTGTTATCGATTGAAGTGCTTCAGATCACCGAAAGCATAGTGGTAGTCAGTCTCATCAGCTCTACATTTTCGATCTAGTTGTACCTGGGTAACTAGGATTTTTAAAGTGAAGAAAAAAGAAGGAAAAAAAAAAAACTACGTGGACTTGACTTGCCATGAAGTCTTAACGCTTTTGATTATAAACAATATAGGGCAAAGCATTTTCTTAATTGGATAATCAGAAAACCCTGTCCATTAGGGAATTTATTATGCACCAATAGGGATGAGCAGAGAATAACACTTCGAATAGAGGTTATGGCCCTAACATGTTTCTTAATCCGGACAGCAGGTTAATTAACTAACTTGCTAATCTTAGGATTAAATTAAACTAAATGACACAAGATCCGAAATCTGTGATGCCATTATAACTGGCGTAATGCCATCTTTTACAGTCCTTGACTGCCAGATAAGATCACACTGCTAGTCATACCAAAACAAACAGTGAATTATCATCATGAGTTTGCAAGCATTTTTCATGAATTAACTTATCTTGCAGGCACATGGTAACAATTTAATCTAATCAGTAATTAACCAGTTGCACTTTTGTTAATACAAGTTTTGTTCTACCTTTGAAGTTAAAAGGTCGATCCATCTTTAAAAGCAACCAATTATTTAGCTTGAAGAAAAGAAATAAAGCCAAAAATAGTCTCCCATCTTTGGATTTTCCGGTTTGAGAATTCAATGGTTTTTCCAGTGGTGATGACAGATAAGGACATAAAGTTAGAATAGTTTGAAAACTTTGATATAATAAGTCTTATGAAATACAATATAACCCCCATGCGCCTAAAAGGGTTTATTTAAGCTCCCCTACTAATATTTATGCAGAGGAGGATAGAGCTTGGAGGGAAGGAAATAAAGGATTGGAGGGGTGTGTTATGAGGGGCCACAATTAGAGGGTAAGGAAAGAATTGATGAAAGTGTGATAGCACACGTGAATAAAAAATAGCAGGGGAGGAGCGTCTTCACGTGTGAAAGGCTGGACCACTTCCAGTCTGTGCGTAGCATCAAAAGATTTTATAAAAGGAAGGCAGAGGAAGGAAGAAGACGCTCCTGGTCTATCCTAACTTGCCACCCACTCATAATAGAATATAGCACTATGTTGCCATTACATGAGATGTGGCATACTACTAGACCTACTAGACTAGTACGCACCATATGATATTATTAATTGCACAACAACAAACTCGTATATATAGTAACAATAATAATATAAATACGTAAGTAGAATGAGGGATGCACTTTATTTTATTTTATATTTTTTGGCTGGAGTGTGTTCAGCTTAGGTATCAGTGATGGGAAGACTAGGTAGAACCTTTGACTCTGTAACATCAGCAGACCCAAGATGGTCAGCAAGTTTGACCGTTTATGATGCTCTTGTTATCTTGCTTACAGATGCAGAATGGGGGTGGGGAAAATCATGGTTCCAAGACCACTGCTTTTATTCATATCACTATGGAGTGGTACTATGTGTCACTGAATGGCCTGGCTTGCACACACTCGCACAAAGAATAAGGACAAGGCTCAATTTGTATGTATATATCACAGTATATCATCGAGTGCGTGAGGTTTTTCATATATACATAGAGAGAGAGACAGAGAGAGAGAGAGTGTAATATTATGTGATTATAAGGAACATGTACAGTGCATGAAAGAGGGTTGTATATGGAAAATTGAAAAACAGAAAAGTGTGGTTGGAATTGCTGAGGTTGAGAATGAATTACTGTGACTGGGGTGTGTGATATGATATGGTATTGCGATGCCAGCAGCTAGCATTGAGCAAAATTGAATGTTGTTTGGCCACCATCCATTAATCTTGCCTTTCCTCAAGATATTCTGTGTTGGTTTTCATCATTTCGCAACCACCACCATTATTCCCCCTTTCCATTTTCATATATTGCTATTGCTGCATTATCAAAATTTGTATGACGATGGATGATGGATGGTTGCTACAATTGTGACCTCATTAATTTTGCGACACCAATGACATTCTTGCAAATCTGTCGTACAATACAATAGACTGTAGACTTGCAAAAAATATACTATATATTTGTCCTTTTTTAAAAAAAATTAAGTATTCAATACCTGCTTCAAATTTCACTCAATTATTATTATTATTATTATTATTATTATTATTATTATTATTGTTATTATTATTTGTGGACTGTTATAATTAATTGACAGCAAGAAAAGTACTAATTAGGGAGTATTTGACTTGGGGAAATTAAATATGAAAAAAAAAATAAAGATGAGTTTAACGAAAAAAAAACTGTTTGATTAATTGACAATAAGAAAATTTACTAATTAACGTGTATTTGGCAGAGGACAAATATGAAAAAGTTGCAAATAAGGCTCATCCATAAAATTTCTCCGCTTATGTCTTTAGGGTAACAAAAAGTCAAAGGCAGTTATTGATAGGAGTGGGAAACAATACGTTTATCAAATTTAGTGTGTATGGATTTACAGTGGGAAGCTTCACAGTCGCCGAATTGATTCCAACCCTTGAAATCAATTCCTTCATATAGAAAGGATGTTTGGTTTCCATGCTAAACAAAATTCCATAATCGATTATGGGGTTAAAAAGCAACTCCTTCGTAAGTGAAAAAAAAAATGTCATTTTTAAGATTTTTTTTAATTTATTAAAATTACTTCTCTATCAAACAACTAAATATAAATCACTTTACATCAAAATCAATTTTAATATAATCAATTACATTTATAATCAATTCAACAAAAACGAAACTAAATGCACTACTATCAGAAAAAAAGGTATTTTCTCTCTATCATAGGAGTTCAAATAGAAAGTATTTGCAGTCTTTTTTTCCCCCATATGGAGTAAGTAATGGATGAATTAAATTTGCCTTCTTTTGGATGTCATATGTCTCAACGAGCATGCATGCTGTAGGTAGCAGGTTTCTTTTAAGTTTTAACATTTGAAACTATTATTATTGTTTTCTTGTTTTGCCTTGGGTTATCCATAATTCATATCAATGGTTTTCTTTAATGCGAAACTAGCGTTTTGATAAGCAGAACATGTTTTTCAATCTCTACCTTCTTTCATTTTTAGTTTAAATTGAAACACTTATTATCAACTATAGCGTCAATGCTATGCACTTCAAATACCATTAAGGCACTAGGACTTATCAAGTGGTGATAGATTTATATACTATCCAAGAGGTTCTAAGCTTAAACCTTGTTGTGACCAAATGTAATTTGTAAAATACCAAAAATACATTTTAAATACCATTTATTATTTATTTTTATGATAAAAATATATAAATTGATATATAGTATTGTTCAATCTGCTTGTATATTAAGTAATAATATATTTTTTTTTAACAAATTACACTTTTTTTTAAAATTTGGTAAAATCCACCCTAGTTATGTTCCCTTTATTTGTAAAATTTATTTAAGAAGGTTATTGAATTTATAAAATTATTACATTGATTTCCTCTGAGTTTGTAAAATTATTATATTATTCTCTCTTCTATCACACAATAAATAATATATTCAATGGAGATCAATGTCACTTAAATAAATGAAGAAAAATTAAAGTGAATTTCACTAAATTGGCCTTCTTGAGGTTTCGATGTAATTTATTCTACTTTCTTTAGTACGTACCCTTTCAACATTTACAGTATATTTTTTTCGAACGTTATAAATTCAGTACTTGTATATATCATAAGTCAACTAAAAGAATTAATATTGAATTTCCATTATTAGAATTTTTTTTCACAGTAGATGTCCCTACTGTTGTGTCAAGGTGACTAATTCTCACGTTAATTGATGGGATCACAACCGAGGTATGAAAAATTTAAGTTTGAACAAAAGAAAAAAAAATCGAAACATTGAAAAAATGCGTTTTATGAAGATAATTTTATAAATCAATAAGGTTTCAATTGATTGATTTGGATTATTGATCAAAATATTATTTACAAACCAAAGTTAAATTGTTTTTTTTAGTTAATATTTATTTTAGTCTCTGAATTTATATTCATAAGTCATTTTTGTTTATGATTTTTAAAATGAGTCAATTTAGTTATTGATATTTCAAAACGTGTATCATGTTAGTCCCTCAACTCACTTTAACAATTTATCAGTTAAATAGTAATAGGTGACATTAAGTGATACCTTAACATATTATATATCATATGAAGTAGAATAAAATTTAAAATGACTCATTTTGGTAATTAAAATTACATAAAATGAGTTATTTAAATCTTTATTTCAAGTCATAAAATGACTCATTTTGTGAAATTGTAGACACCAAAATTAGTTATTTTAAACTACACTCTAGTTCATATGACACATAGTATATCAATGTATCACTAAATATTATATATTATTATTTAATTGATAAAATGTTAAATCAAAGTGGAATGAAAGATTAACTTGATTGACATTTTGTAATATTAGAGATTAAATTAACTCATTAAAAAATTAGTAACTAAAATGACTCATGAATATAAAGTCATAGAATAAAATGGGCATTTTCTTTTTTTTTTCTTTGACCCAATGGTTTTTTTTGTCATTAATGTTGATTTTCATCATTGTTTGTTTGTTTTTGATTTTTTTTCATGATTTTCATCGTTGTTGAAATTGTTTCACGGACTTTCTTTTTTTTTTTGAGCTTATTGTGTTGAAAGTAGTATTGATGTTATCAACGTAGCCCAATGATATTTTACTAAAATTAAACCGCAAAGAGAAGTACGGCCTTTTCATTTCTTTTTGGTCAGGATACAATCTAGCGAAATGCATTTTCTGGTAACTAAGAAGTGAGATGACCAAGAACCTGTCTTGGTACTATTACGAGCTTACTGAACCATGTCTAAGCCCATATAGTCATGACCAAAAGAAAGCCCTTATGGCTTTCAAGTATTGCTGTCTTTCAGCCCGTTATTCTCCCAACCGCTCATGTTTTTCTCTTCGTAGTACTTCTCCAGCAGGAAAAAAATGATTTTAGTATTTGAAAATATTTTTGTAATAAATCAAGTATGGCCTTAATATCCACTAAGACCCACTTGTATTGCCAGAAAAGCCCTATTACCACCAAAGTCATATTTACTACTATCAAGCATGCTTGCAAGACAAAGTTAAGAGCTCACCAGGCAAGGTCTCCTAAAGCGCAAGCTCGCCAGGCAAGGCTTATGAGCTCATCTGGCGAGGCTAAGAGCTTGCTTGGCAAAGCCTTTTTCTTCATGGATAGTTCTAGAGCTTGGTGAGCTCACCTGGTAGGGCTTCTGAACTCACTTGATAAGGTACCTCGATGTCAGAACAGTACCAAAACAAGACAATTTTAGTTTAAGAGTCCCAAACCCCCTTTAAAGCCCTTCCCTTTTGGATTTCCTTCCCCAAAACAAAACCCCAACCCCTCAATCTCTACCTCACTCAATCTTACCTCCTCTAAACATCAAGGTAAGAGATTTGTGATGGATTTTGCCTTCTTTCTCTCTATTCTTTCATGTTCTTTAGTGGGTTGTGATGTTGCTTATTATTGTCAAGTGCGGGTACTTCTTCAATATTCACATAGTTGAATTAGAGTTGTTCTAGAGTTGCTATTGATTATTCATATGTCTATATTGCTCTATGGCAATTGTTGGTGTCATTCCAAGCTTTCAACAAGTTGGTAATACCCATACATTCTCGGCCTCAAATGGTGAGTGAGTTTAAACTTATGACCTTATTTTCGGTGATTGTGATTATATTTGAAGCATTACTATTGCTAACTATGAATTTAGAGGGGAGAAATACATTATAGACATGATTTTTCAAGTTAAGCTAAGCCTAGAAAACAATTATGATTATGATTATGATTATATTATAAAAAATGTGTTTTAATAAAACCATGAGACGATAATTGGATTGTTACATTCTATGAAAAATGTTTTATATGCTTTAAAGAGATTTTTTGGAAAATATATGATTTAGTCAATTCACCAAAGTTGTTAAACATCTGTTAATGGATTTATGATATTACTATATTTTCAAGAGTTGAGGTTTCAAATTATGCTTTTAAAGTATCAAGTTAAGTTATATTGGAAAAATATTAAGCAAAGTACGGTGTAATTTTCATGAATAGGGAAGTTGTTATGATTCTGGAACTATCATGCGTATAAAGTCATGTGATTATGAAAGACAATTTGGAATTTCCTAGTGTACGAAAGCATGTCAGCTTGAGATAAAATTTTAGAATTTCAGCTTTATGATATTGAAAATATAGAATTTAGTATGATTCATAGCAACTGTTAGATACATATTTTGTGGGATTTTGAAATCGCAATACCTACAAGCTAGTTATCCTTTGGGCATGATTTCATAGTCATGGTTATGCTAAAGTCAATTGGTAAAATTATATGAATTCAAAGCTTTGAGAGTTTTCAGAGTTGTAAGAGTTTTCATATTTATTCAGTTAAATGTAAATTAGTTTTGAAATATGAATTAGAGAGAAACAGAACTGTGAGTTGACGACAATATTCTTGTTAACCTTGATATGCCCTATTACCCACAGGGGGCAATTATCCCTTTTACTCAGAGTACAAAGACAGGACCTGGTTAGGTTTCCATAGCTTGTCCACAAAGGATGCGGTTCGTGAGGGATCGTTTGCTATCAGAGAGATGCTCATGTTCATGAAGGATTGAGTATCATCTTTTTAAAATTTAGAATATTGCTTCTTCCTTAATTCCCTCAAAGTAATTTATATATATCATTTTTGTGGATTACATGATTGGCTAATCATCAAACTGTAAATGTTTTTCCCAATATAGCTATGTACATAATAGTAAAAACATTTTTTCCATTTGCATGTATATAGTATGTATGGTTGTTGTTGTCCTATGTGGGTGATAGATGAAAGTCTACTCACTGAGTATATTTTCTCACCCATCTCCATTCCTCCTCACAGTTGTAAGTTCAGTTTTTGCTCAGTCATCGTTCCAGTAGACGCATCTATTCCAGTGGCAAGCTTTACTTTGTAGTAAGGCTTGAGAATTCATTTACTGAGTCCACTGACTCACCCCCTCTCCATTCCTTCTCATAATTGCAGGTTCAGTTTTTGCATAGTGGTCATTCTAGTAAACACGTTATTCTAGTGGCAAGCTTTACTTTGCAGTAAGGTCTAGTCTGGGACATGTTAGATCAGAGTGGTCCACTATTTGTGTACGCAGGATCCAAACCATGCATCCTAATTTCAGATTTATGTATTTATTTCCAAAATATGTATGTACACCCCTATGTGATTTTAGAGTTAAGTATGAATTCGAATTGCAAATTGTGATTTATGTACCAAAATGGTTATGTATTCATATTTTGATTCCAAGTATTAAACCGATTTTCAGAGCTATTTGTGTTGAAGCACTTTAGTTTATGAATTCAAGTATCATGCTTTAAAGTGAGAAATTAATAACGGTTTAGATGAAATTATGTTTTAAGTGTGAAAATAATAAAAATTCATGCATTTAGTAAGTCACGTTACCTAGAAAACTTACGTGGGGATCCACACACCCACGTGCCAATCACATTCCCAAATCAAATCGTGACAGCTCAGCAATCAACTTGGTCAAGGTATCGAGTCAATGGGTCACTGGTTCAATCTATCACAGGTTGAACAAGATATTATTAATTAAGTATATACAATTTATTAAAATTTATAAATATAATAAAATTTTACAAATGATTAATAATTTAACACATTTACTTAGTAAAGTAAATTGAAAAAAATCATCAAATAATCAAACTTACAAGATTATCATAAATTAAATTATACAAAATTGAAAAATAAAAGTTAGAATATAAAAAAAATTGAAAAAACCACCACTGATGCCCCTATTTTGTCATTTACAATAAATGTTGGTGTCCCCTTTTTACAAAAATAGAAAAGAAAAATTAAGTTATAATGTTATGTAGCTAATACCAACTCCCAATCTATTTAACTATTTAAATAAATAAAATAAAAAATCCTATTCTAACCCATCATACGCCTTATCCTTTTCACGTTTCCACCCACATAACCCTTCTCTCTCCAAACCCTCACCCATACAACTTTTCTCTTTTCTATCCTTCATCTACACACCCCCTTTAACAGCTTTGCCCATAGCCACCCACACACTTCTCTTTCACACCATCACACCATCAACCTAGTTGAACCTCTATCAACGATAACCATTGAACCTATCCCTCACCTTTGTCGTGCTTTATTGTCACTCCTAGTCCACCACATCAAGCAGTACGGGTAGCGGTGTTTTCCAGTAAATGACAAAAGTAATGTAACGGAAGTTGTAGTCTTTTGACATGTTCTACTGCAACCTTCTTCATGCTTATTGCCTTCTATCTTCATTTTCCTTCTTCTATGTTCTTCTATATTTCTTGATATTTTTGTTGAATCTAGAATAAAATCCATTATTTTAAAAAAAATAGTTTAACTTGGTTCAGTTTTATGAACTGTCCGGGTCATCGATTTTGTGCTGAGCCAGCTGAGTTATACTAAGTCATTTTGGTTCAACTATAAGTGCGATCGAATGATTGGCTCAACCTAGCTCTATAATTGGTTCACCAATTTACCAGTTGAATCGGCCAGTATGCAATAGAATAATTCAATTATTAATTTTTTTGACAAATCAATAGTTTCTACTATGTATGAATTGATCCAAAACACAACTAAAATTCCATCCCTTCCCCCGTCCCTTTACTTTATTAAGCTCATGATAAAAGGACTTGTGGATGGTACGAGAGAAATTATAGACTTATTCATAACCAAACCCAAATCCTTCCATATTTTCCATATAACATATCAAATGTAAGGTTGCGTTTGCAGTGTGCTAGGTGAAATTGGAACATTGAATGTTCCTAGAGTTGTTGGTCATTGATAAAGAAAAGAGAAACAATCTAACGGTAAATAAGTTATAGGAGAACTTTAATTTGCTATCATACACAATGAGAGTTTTACTACTGCAAAAGTTAGCCGGTTAAAATTTTTAAAATAAAAATATTTATTAAATGGAATTGTCAAAAGCAACCTCAATGAGTCATTTCACCTATCTCTATCAACCAATGGCTCCTTGTATACTGCTCTTCCTCCTGCACTTGAAGCTATCAAAAGAATGTCATTTTATTTCAGTTCTTGTTTTCAAATGATCAAATCCTACCAATACATTAAAACTAAAAATAAATTAAAGGTTTAAATTGTGGTTTTGTCTTTGCTTATTTATTTCAAAACAATTTGGGGCCAGAGACTATGGAAACTGATGTCAAAGACTTACTACTCACCCATGACCACTCTTACATAACACTAATATTTTTCTCTCACTTTCTAAACATAATGATGCATCAAGGAATAAGGAAGAGGAATGAGAATTCCACAAACTCACTTCAATTCATATCACACTCATCATATCACAACTTCATATTACAAATGGTGCATGAAGTGGCCTATATATAGTCAAAGTGTCACGATATAATAATAATAAAGCCTAGCTTGCTTAATCTAGAAACAAAATGGTAGTAGAGTTCAATTGAAACTCTTCTGCTGACTAGTCAAATATGACGACTTGATGAATATAAATTTAACTTGAATTCTACTTTATCTTATAATCTTCTAGAAGCTAGAAGTAAAGTTTAATTTGAATTCTTCAACTAAGGTGATGACATGGATAAGTTTGGTCTTTTAACAGAAACGATACTTTCACTAGAGGGAGTGGGCTATGGAGCTAAGGTGTTCGCGGCAACACAGTGAGGCCATGCTTGCGATGCTGGCAACAGCATGGTGAGCACACGACTGTCATGGTGGCGATTCACGGTCCAAAGGGTGGAACATGAGGTGGTGGTTCAAGTGGCTCTAGCGGCGATGACTTGATGGGGGTGTTTGAGACAGGTGGAGGTTTAGATTGGTGCTCGCGGTGGTGGTTCGAGGTTGCAAGGAAGATCGATAACGGTGGAAGGTGATTGAGATTCTGAAGTTTTGTTTGCAGTTTGATGGATTGATGATGATGATGGGTTTCTCTTGCCCGTTCTTCTCTGCTCTATCTGTTTATTTTATTATTTATTTATTTTTATAAGCTTGTGTCAATGATTTTGAACAGGGTGTTTGGCTTTGTTTTGGTTTGGACAACTTTCTTTTGAATAGTTTGATTTTACACCTTGAGCCCCATCTTTGGTGCCACTACAAAAGATAGAAAACAATTTTTCTTTTCTTTTTGCGTGTGCGTGCCGGTGGGTAGAAAGTGAACAATTTAATTCATGAATTTCAGAGAGTGCTTCCAAACTCTTCTCCCTTTATGTTCACGTGATCCAAAAAGCTCACGTGATCCAAAAAGCTCGAGAGATTTTTCATCTGTTGGCTACCACACAATAATAATAATAATATAGTAATGTTATATGTACAATAAAATTACATAATAAATACATACCGTACATTATCATTATTAAATATAATGAGTGATTGGGATGAATGGAGATAACTCATCACATCTAATAATAATAAGATGTATGATATGTATTTATTGTACAATTTTATTTTACATATAACATTATTCATAATAATAGGGTTGGAGTGAGGAAAATTTGATTTAAGCCAAGGGCTAAAATAGTCTTTAGAAATTACTGAAGGGAAAAAATAAAAAGAAAAAACCCATTGCAATAGGTTATCTTGATGGCTAGCTGAACATTCCCGTCTTTATGAGGAACATTGTACACGCTTCACAAACATAAATCATACTGTGCAAATTCAATGAGCAAACAATCGAGAAAAATGTGCATGCTCCGTTACATTTAGTTATTGCCATGCAGATAAATCATTATTGTAATATTTAACTTAATCATAGTTAAGTTTTTAACAATTTTTTAAAAAATAATGTGAAGAAACACAATAATTATATAGAACAGAGCAAATAAATTGAATGAAACAAAACAAAAAAGTGATTTGCTCTCGATATAAGTAAGTTTTTCTCACAAACAAACATCATACCGATGCAAATGGGTCAACTCTTGATGTGAGTTCACGTCTATATAAATAATAGAGATTAGTTTTGATGTAATGATATTATATATTGTTATCTAATTGAAATTTTTTATTTGAATGAATTTGTAAGTAATATATGAAATAATCAACTATTATGACTAATATATAAAAAATTGATTAACTAAGTAAAAAATTTACATTACCAGTAAATAAAATTTAAATTCTTAATAATATTGATGGATGATAAAATCACTATCCCAAAAAAATTGGACGGTGCCAACAAATCCTAGCTGTATGCAATGCATTATGGTCTACAATCCGAAAACTCTCGGACGCAAATATATGATGAATTTCGTCTGTTCTATTGTTATGAATTTTGTATATAAATTCGGCACTAGCCTAAGCGCATAATTAAATTAACTTATTCATAATTAAAATTTTATCGCAAGTGTTTTGAAAGGTAGATACTTTTTAATTAAAAACATTAAGCTCCCGATTTAAAAATGCACTAAATTTATATATGGACTGGGGTAATTTTTTGTTGATATAAAAAATTCATCGGGCAAAACAAATGCAATCGGGTGTTTCAGCACAGAAAGCATATATAATTATCAAGACAAAGGTTTTATATGCAAAAAAAAAATAAAAATATTACCGTTATAATTATGAGTTTAAGTTCTATACACTGCAATATTATTTAATTAAATAATTCTATTTATATAAATTTTTAAATAATTATTGTAAAACTTAATTATTTTTATTAATATAATAAAATATAATTAGATGATAATATTAAAAATTATCGGTGCTTAGAAATTAAATTCTATAAGTAATTAAAAATTAAAAAATTATTTTGACTTATATTTTATAGAACACTGTGTCGATATACTCACATATATTATTAGATAGGGTATGAGACCCAAACTAATAAGGTTCACATCAAATTCAAAGGTAGATGAGAGTATGTCGACATAATATTTGATAATGTGAGTTAAAATAATATTACTTTTAAAAACAACATAAAAGTAAGATATAATTAGCCGACATAATAAAATACTTTATACTGAAATTAAACCGAAACTAATATTTTAATTTAGAATAACAACTTCGTAACAACTGTCAAGTGATCAACCACACGTGATTCCAAGGTGTAATAGTTAGTGGATGACGGAATTACAAGGGCGACACGTGAGGCGTTAGATGAAAATTTATAAGACAATATCCGCGAGGAAATGAATGCGGTGCCCCTTTAATAATAAAAAAAATAGTGATATTCTAACACTAACTAAAAAGTGACTGTTTATTGAGGTATGTATTTTATAATTATTAAATGTGTTAAATGTTATAAGTGAATGAAGATTATTATTATTATATTTAATAATAATAAAAAAATATTTCGATGACACTAATCTTTATATTAAAATAATATTTTTGTGATGAAAAACGTGCAAATTTGTGCCCTTATAAGACATTTTTAGCGATGGCGGAGACCGACAGCCAGATTTTGTGAGTTCTTAGCTTAATTTATATTTCCTCTCGCTGAAATCTCGTGTTCAAGAGCAAAGTACTTACTTGGCAAATTGAAGGAAGAGAGAGAAAGGGAGGGAAGGGTGAGTCTAGTAATTCACCCGCAGGATCTCTGATCCTTTCTCCTCTGCAGCATAACCAATTGCTGGATATTCATAACCATTCCCATTCTGTTGTTGGGAGAAGGGGGATATATTGACGTCGTCGTTTCACGTGGGAGGTGGTGTCATCAAAAAAAAAGAAAAAAGAAAAAGAGGAGAGTTCGATCTCAACGAGATTTTGCATTTTCTGTTTTTGGCTTCGCTAAGGTTAAGGTTCCTGAGGAGGTGTGTTTTGCATCTGCTTCTGTCTGTCCTGTTCGGTATTGTGTTTTTGAAGTATAAAGAGGAGCGCTTACAGCTTCAAACAAGGTAACCACCTCATCCATCTCTTGTATACATTTCATTTGCTGTGCTCTGCATTTTTTATAATCTAAATAAAAGAGTAAATAATTTTTATTTCGATATGAGACTGTGGATGCAAATTTTAATTACTTTCATAACTGGGATGGTTAGATCAGATTTCATGTCAATAAATTTGTTAGTTTCCACAGTTAAACCCCATATAGATATGCAGATCAAATCGATCATCTGGCCTGTGTAAAATTTCGATTTAGCTTATACCAAAATCCTGCTAATTGAAAACATTAGTTAATGGAAAACCTCTTAGTCATTATTGGAAGTGTGAACGGAAGGACGCCGTTGGCGTAGCCGTAATTTGACAAGGCATGGCAATTTGCCAATGAAGCTGGACCAGCTGGACCTCACATCATATCCAACTTGCATGAAAGCTAAGTAGTAAGAGTTCGATAGATTCAGACCGTGTAATTATTATTGGCAAAATAATTTGTATATAGAATTTTGATAGAGGATTTATATTAATATAAAATAATAGAAAAATTTATTTGTATATAATATTTATAAGTAGATTTTGTGTTATTTTCATTTTATATTGAATCATTCAGTATTAATTTTTTTACACAAATTTAATATTAAAATTTATCTTTTATACTGAAAATATTATATTGGGCGATTTTTTTTTAAAACTCCATATCGCCCAAATCCCATAGTTAAAAGAAAATATCCTCAAAATCAACCATCGTGTGATGTAATATTTACAGGGCTTTCGTCAGAGGCATACAGTAATTTCATTGTTTTCCTTAAAAAAATTCACGTGAGATTTTAGGTGCTTGCATCACAGGTATAAATTCTTTTTGTTATACTTAGTAATAATAAGATGTGACACCACAAAAAAATATTTAGAGAACATTTTTTTTTTCAAAAATAAAAATACGAAAGAAAACTTATCTCATTGCAGGGATTTTTTTTATTTAATTTAAATATATTGGTAGTGTAAATATTTTTTATATATTTATCTAATTATGAAATGATACATCAGTAAATATAGTATTTTTCACTCTCATTATTTAAAAAATCTTATAAAAAATGATATTTAATTGGATGACAGTATAATTACATCAAAATTAATCTTTTTTTTTTTCATCTGTATTACATAGGTAACTTAAATATATACCATTACATAATTTTGTAGAAAGTAAAAATATGATCAACTAAAGTATGAATAGTAATAATAATTTATGATGATTAATTACTCTGTCAATTTTAAGTTTGAATAAATAAAAAATTAAGCTAAATACTCCTTAAAATAATGATAAAAGCTCATATATTTCAAACCTACAATTTCATGAGTAAGAGTAAGTAACAAAGGAAAAAATAAAAAAGTTACATTTACTTTTTAACCAGAAAAATTGTGCGTGGAAAGAATATTTTTGTAATTTACAACTTAACAAGACTACAATAGTATAAAATCTTATCTAAACATTTCATCTAAACCTACGTGGAATAGCTTATCCAATTCACAAAATAGAAGGAAACTATAGAAATATGAGATTTAATTCAATGCTGGGAATTGTCTCAGTCTTTATTTTCTTGCCAGTTACCATATTGAGGTTGGAATTGGATATAGTCATTGCCAGAAAGAGACCAAAGAAAATAAATAATATGATTAATTATCCTTTTACTATACCCGCGTCTATATGATTAGTATTCCAACCAGGCACCAAGGTTCCAGAGCATTCGATGATGGCTGCTAACATGGACAACAATTGTTGCCAGTCTCTCGGGGACGACAAGAAATTCTCTCCACCGCTACCACCTCCTTTGCCCCGTCATTCAGCTGCAGCCCGTTGTCCTTGCAAGTGTCTGGTGGCTAATAATAATTCAGCACCACCAAGAGAGCGCAGCTATGTCTCTTCAGCAACAAGAGATTTGTGGGAGCGTCTTTTTGATGCAGGTTATAAAGCCGATGTTCGGATTAACACTCATCACGGTGGCATTGTTTACGCTCATTCAAACATTCTTGTAAGTTCACGCATGCCCCTTCATTTTGTGTGATAGTGTGATGCCAATCTTGTTTATTTGATATGCATATGTATTGTGACCGGTGAGTTACATCAATATCACTTGGTCAAAACTTGTGGTATCTGCATCTCCATGGAATGCTGATATTCTGTCTTTAATCATTTAAAACTAAGTTCTATCTTTAGTTGTCATTAAACCATTTAAAACAAAGTTTTATCTTTAGCTTATGTGGATTGTTAAGTCCATTCTTTGTGGAGACGTCAGACATCTCACTTCATAGTTCATACCGTATTAATAACAGGCAATTGCATCTCCGGTAATGAGAGGCGTGCTGAAGCAAGCAAATCGTCATCATAGGTGGCGATCAATCTCAATCTTAGGGGTTCCACATGATGCAGTTCGAGTTTTTATTCGATTCTTGTACACTTCATGGTATGTTTAATTCCTGAATCATCCTTAAAATTACCAGAATGTTAGGTTAGAAGTCATTAACATCACCCATTCTTTGGGGCATGGCTGGATCACATTCTCTTGGATTTTGTTTGCTCAAATTAGATGCAATTGCTCTTTTGATCTGTTCAAGTCCGTCGATTCATTTCCAAAAAATTGTAAGGAATATCAAGCGGTCATGGAGTTCCTGGCAACCTAGATCAGCAAAAAACTTGTGCAGATCAATTGGAAAAGCAGAAATGTATTGAAACAAATACTATGCTGAGGGGGGCAGGGGATCAATATATATGGATAAAAGTTAAGAGAGTTATTGGTGAATTAAGAGAGTTATTGGTGAAT
>CM062344.1:8132824-8152252 GCA_031216105.1 Dalbergia cultrata | reverse complement strand
TCTATACCTATTAAATTCTATATAATTCCTTTTCTTTTTCATTTATTTTATAGCGACATGTTACAATTCTATAATAAACCCAAATATAAAATTTAAGATTCTCAATTAATTTCAATTCTAAAAGAATTATAATTGAAATTTAAAGTCTATGTTGCAATAAGAACACTTATAATCAGTAGGTAATACAATAGAGAAAATACTGAAAAGTGTTTCATAAAATGGTACATGAAAATTTCCTCAACTTTCTCATTTTCTCTCCCTTTGTCTTAATTTTCGACCTTTCTATTGAATTGGTTTGCAACCTCATACATTGTTTATAGCAATCAACGTACTAATCATGCAATAGTTATGGGCGTATTTATATCAATAACTTCGAGAATATTAAATTATTTGACCACTCAAAAAGCTTTGTATCATACATCAAAAGAAAATGTAGTTTTACCCCAAAAAAAAGAGAGATGCAGTGATACTATCTTTTCTTAACTAGTGATTTCGGGTTTGAGCTTTAGTTATGTAATAATTGGTGTCAAGAGGGTTATTTTCCCTATATGATCTCAAATGACAGAATTGCCTTCCATAAAAAAATATTTGAGACCAAATTAAAAAAGGTAATATGAGCGACGTAAATAACATGATACTAACAAAATAACTAATTGTTTGATGGATTAATAACTAGAAATGGCAAAACGAGTGAAATCGAACGGGCTAAAATATTCAACCTAAAAAAATTATGCATTTAGTTGTACTTTGTAATTAATTTTTGTTGGGTGAATTACTTTAACTCACTCCACATAACTTGAGTTATGGCTAGGCAGAGTGACTTGACTCATCAAGCATCAAGGTATTTATTTTATTATGGCTGATGGGCCAATTTACTAGTTATTTATTTTAGGGTTAAAATACATTTTACCTCCCTAAACTTTAAGCATGTGCAATTTATCCCCTGACTTTTCAAAATGTGTAATACGACCCCTGAACTTTTCAAATTGTGTAAAAAAAACCCCCTATTGTTCAAAATGTGCAAAAAAACCCTCCCTGAATTTTTTAAATTGTGCAAAAAATCCCGGTGTCAGTTTGCACACATTAAAAAAGTCAGGGGGTTAATTGCACATATTATTCACAAACAAGGTGTCAGGTTGCATAAATTAGAAATTTTAGGGGGTTTAAGTACACATAATCTTATTTTTATAGTTGGCAAAATTATACTAAGGGGTGTTTTGCACAGTTTCGAAAGTTTAAGGGGTCACAATTCACATTTTAAAAAGTCAGAGGATAAATTGCACATAACCTAAAATTCAAGGGAGTAAAATGCATTTATCCCTTTATTTTATAATTTTCTTTACTTTTGGATGGATTGACCCAACAATCTACTAATTTATTATTGTCGAGACTTGTAACACACTGACAAAATCCTTTGTTTTGAGTAACTACATAGTAAGAGATATGGGGGTTTGAATCGATCAAATATGATTTGAGACCACTTGCCCTCATCCTTTCCCCCTCCGTTGGACATATGGCTGTATGAAAAATTAAAAAAAAAAACTGCTAGACGCATAAATCAACAACTCACCACAAAGTGGGGTTGGTTGTCAACTTTAACCCATTTTCTAAAAAGAGTCAACCCCTGTATCTATTTCCATTTTAGGCTAACTCGCAATGTGGCAAAACTGGTTAACTGGCTTGCCATCTCTATTAACTTGTGATTTTATCATTTTGATTCTTTGGATTTGTATATTAAATTAATTTTGATATATTAGTAATATAAAATAGTTTATATTATTATCTAATATAATTATACATTTTTATTCGTAAGACATTTAAAGTAGTGAGTAATTGAGTCAAACTTTTATGTTGATATGATATTATATATTATTGAATGTTTGTACTAATTGTATTTAAATTAAGTTCTTAAATTATTCACTAAGTATAAATAATCTTATTAGAAAATTTCTTTATGAAAAAATGCCTTGACCTAATCATATTGCATACTTATTTGTCATGATGCTTAATACTGAAGCAAGCTTTTCTATTGTGATAGTTTATTCGCAATTTTATTGTTATTAAGAATGACATTATTTTTCTTTTTTTTTTTGGGTTATTGATGTGTACATTGTTCTCCCACACACACATATAGGGCTTGTCATTATCATTTGTTACTGTCAAAAGCAAATTATATATATCTATCAGAGCAAATTCTATGTTACTTACGGAATATTTCTTCTACATAAAGTTGTGAATGGAACCACATGATGTAACCTACATATAATATATTTCTTGTCACTTGTGCGAGATGTACAATGTATTCTTCGACGATCTATGAGAGATCACCATAGGATAATCTGACCGTTTGTTTTTACTTCATCACCCCCTACCAGGTGTGGAGGAAAAGGCTAGACATGGGATTCTCAAATAATTTGTCTTTTTCTATAAACACTTTCCAGAGTTGAAAACGATCGAGCATGCGAGAAGACAACCTGTCAAAATACAAGCAGGAAATGATTAGGTTTTTGCCTAAGCTTATTCCTGACAGAGATAGCATAAGATACACTGATTAATTAATTAAAGAAAATAGGATGAGTAACCAAGTTTAGTTCTTTCACTGGACCTTAAAAAAGAAGAATGTGGAAAAAATAATACCCAGTGTGTTGGTGCCAGGAAAATTGTAAAAATTGGGATTATGCTCCTAGCTAGGCTCTAGCTGGAGAGATGGCCGGATAGCATCTTCAGAGTTCCGACACATGCATTTCAAAGCAGATACATAGCGGAATTAGTCTTTATTTAACATCATAACCAGATATGTTTATTGAAGCAGAAGTAATGGTATTCATATATTAAACCAAATCAAGTGACATGCAATAACAATTTCGAATAGGGAGAATTTATTTTTACCCCTTGAATGATTATACTGTTAATAAAATAATCTTACAAGAAATTATATTTTTTTATGATCCTCCAAAAATTTGTTATATTTGACAAATCCATCCAAATATCAACTCATATCCATTTCAATTAACAAAAAAAAAAAATTTAGAGGTATTTTGTCAAAAATATAATTTTTTGAAAGCTAAAATAGCAATTCTACCATGTCAACTTAACACAAAACATGCCACAATCTATTTTACAACTGGTATGTTTTGTCCTGTAAAATTCTTAATTTTTATTGTCCCACTCGATCTTTTCTTTTCCCCAAGTAAAGTAAACCGCACTTGTCCCAAAATGGTCCACGTACGGGATAGTTTCATGTTCATTGAAACGTCTCTCTATATTAGAATTTTCCTTCCTTCTTAAAATTGATACTATTTTAGTTGCCACTTTACAGTACATGATGTATTTTGTGCCTTGAATTTTTTTTAATTAGTTGAAAATTTTACTTATAATTTATCGTATGATCTCCTGAAAGTTGGACCAAAAATCATACAGCTTGGTTTTTATTAATCATTACCCTATCCATCCTTAAATAATTGTCTAACTATAAATACTCATAAAAATTAAAAAAATAATGGATAAAACATCAATGTTACTAAAAATTAAAATAATTTACTAAAATGTCCTTATTTCTTGTCAATATTCTAACTTCCTCTCTTCTCCTTTATTAATGAGTCAATGATATTTTTTAGGGATAAGATACAACTCGAGTAATTTGAAAATAGATGCGAACATAGAAATAAAGATGAGTTAAAAGATAGTGGTACACTAGCACAACAAGAAGCCACAAAGATAGTGCAAGATATACACAAGAAACACCAAAAACAGAAAGTGTAAAGAGAACACAGAAAATGAAAAAACAACATTCTAAAAATCAATCAAGGATTGCCATCCGCTCCTCCGACATTACCATCAAGGATGTGACAGTGGACCCAATTATAACCTCAATGTTAAACATCCACTTGGCACATAGTATAAGCCAAAAGAAACTAAACATAAGCAACAACCATAATGAGTCAATGGTATTTAATAAGAATATTATTAAAAAAATAATTAACACTATATAAAATTTTAAAATGAATAATTATTTATAGAGAAAGCATATTTTTGAAATAAACAATTATTCAAAGATAGTAGGAGTATCAATTTAAAATCAAGTTTATAAGCCATGATCATCCTACATCAATAAAACTACATCATTAAAAATGTAGTATTTTACATAAAAATTGTGTAATAATATAAAAGTTAATTCCAAAATCTTGCATTTAAAAAAGTTTGAAATTCAAATATAATAGTGAAGTAGTTAGACTCCCATAAACCGTGTCAAACCCAAAGACTAACTTAATAAGTGACACAATTCCCAAGTTTTAGAATGTATTTTTCTTTGAGTGATGTTAAATATACAACTAAATTGTACAATAAATACACACCACATACCTTATTACTTTTGGATTTAATGAATGAGTGGGATGAGTATGGACTACACATCACGTCCAATGGTGATAATGTGTGTAGTGTGTATTTGTTATACAATTTAATTATACATCAAATATTATTGATTTTCTTTTTGTTACATAAAAGTTTTTGGTAGGGCAAAAAGGCACGTCAGTATCCTATCAAATTCAAGGAAGACCTTCCACCTCTTTGACAATTTTCAGAAGAGATTACATATTGCTTCACCAATAAAGTTCTCATACCACAAGATTTTTGACCCATATCTTTATGAGTTATGATTATTCAAACATTAACTAATTATGTTCATCCTCATTGATTTTATAAAAGTATTTGATTGGAGGATAAAAATAAAAGAAAATTTTTTATGTTAAATGAATTTTATGTATAATCTTATATGAATAACTCATCCATCAAAATTTTTGTCCAATAACCAAACACATCCTATGTAACACATTATACGGTGTTTTTTTTTTTTTTCTTTCAGTAACCTCAGTATACTTAGTTATTTACTACTTGATATAAAACTCAAAAGAGCCAAAATATAGTTTCTTTGTCATACATGGCAATCCGATGTTTCATATTCTCTCTCCTTATCAAGAATTATCGCCTCCCTTATGTTAATCGCAGTCTTGTATATGCTAAATAAATTTGGGTCCATTTGATTCGAGAATACATAAAATCTTATAAAGTTATAATGACATAAGAAGATTAGACAAAAACAAAAAGGTGCCCTTGGGCTACGTATCCCGCACTTGCACTCAAATTCAGCCGTTATCCCAGTATAAATGTTTATTTAAGGGAAAATGATTGAACAAATAATTATTAATTATAACCCAAAATTTTGGTGACGTTCCCACTTCCTTCAATGACCAATCATTATCAAAACCGTTTTCTGCCTTGCAATAATAAATTGTCTGGGTGGCTCCACTAAGTGAATATACTATTAAGAATTATATAACTGGTGCTACAGTAGTATTGATTAAGAAATTAAGAATGAAAATTTTGCATTGAAAAAAATAAATTTTCAGTTTTTGATATATGAGACATACTTAAAATATTTGAAACATTTTTTTCCCTTAATTATTGTCTTTAAGATATTGATTAACCAAATCTTGCCGTCAAGAATGGTTGTTAAACAAAATAAAATATAGACTATAATTCACTTATAAATATAACTTTTAATATATATATTATTTTGACAAATAAATTCAGTAAAAAAATTTCTGAATCTTTAATATTTTTTCAGACAATAATACATGCATGCCGGTCTATAATTCGTGATTCGTGCTGCTTTTGCTTCTTAACCTTCAAATTGGCATTAATTGAAGTTAATGTATTACGGAGTTTGGGACTTTTTATTTTTAATATGTATATCCTATTTGAAAATTGTAGAAGTATACAAATATTACATTCTTTCATTCTTTTTTATTTTAAAGTTGTTCATTATTGTTATGAAAATAATAGAATTTACATTTTATTTTTACTAATTTTTAGAATAACAGCAAAATAATTTTATATTTACAAATAAAAAATTAGAATATTGTATATTCATACTCATCCTATATTGCATGATATTTTGTTAGTTTTTACTATATTAAAATTCTAAGTATAATAAGATTATCTTATACATACTACAGATCAAATCACTTGGCATTAGTTAAATTCTAGTGGATTACGTAATATTTTATATTTGATTATAATTTAACTTTTCTTTTTTATTATATTTATACTCAATAATATTTTTTATATATTAAAAATGAAAAAGCTTGTATAAAAATATATCTTAATCATTTTTCCAATATTATAGATTAATTAAAAACAAAATAAGTACAACTTTAATTTTCTAAATCTGAAACTGTCTTGTTAAAGTACACAAATAATAATAACAGGAAAAAAAACAACAAATCACCAAAAAAGTGTACAAATATTAAAGGGGTTGGAACCTATTAATTAATTTATAAATTCATGTTTAATCTAATGGATAGAATATAATTTAATATAATATTATATATAATGAATATAAATAATTTTTTTTTTTAATCATCTTTTCATACAGTGAGGATAATCATACAGGCCTAAACCGCAAGGTAATAAAAGGCTTCAAAATCAATAGGGCGGCGTCTCAGGGCAGCAAAATCCTAAATCTCCCACACAGGCTTTAATCAGTATGACAGGGTGCAGAAAATCTCAGTTGCCCGTGAACCAAGGATCCCAGCCGTCAACTGGAAAATGGAGGAAAATGATATGATCAAAGCTTCCACCAGCAGCTAAAGAGAAGGCTGCTTTTGCAGCACAGGTCACTAGTCAGTGTTCAGCACTGAAACAACCAAAACACTAGTAAATGACTAATAAATAGAGTAACGAAAACGCTGTTGCTACAATATATGTAGGCTTATTTACTTATTAAAATATTTATGTTAAGGTAATTTTTAAAATATAATTTATAAATAAATTATTTTATATTTAAATATATAACAATAAACTTGATTATTTTTATTTTTTATAAAATACCTTTTAAGAAATTAGATATTTAAATTTTTAAAAATTATTAAGAATAATTTTAAAAAAATAATAAATTTTTTAGTCAAATAAAATAAAAAGTTAAAATATAACTTTTAATTTTTAAAAAATTAAAAAAATAGAAATTATAATATCCAAACCAACGTTTAGTGGTGGAAATAATATACTAGAAGGTATCTGTTTGGCCTCATTGCCTCATTTTGGTAGTATCCTCTTTATAGCTGTTTCAACTATTCCTTATTAATAATGGGGAGAAAATATTTTGAAAGTTAATAGTATATAAGGTGGAATCATCCACTGTGGTTTTACGGCACTATCCAACTGTTTGCTAGAACTAGAAACAAAATCAAATTAATTTATCATGCATACTCATCGTAAGTAACGCCAACACATCGTTTGCATGCAGGCAGAAAGCAACATAATACATAAATACTTAGTGTAATAATATTAATCATCATGATAATACATAAATAAATAATGTGTAATAATAATTAAATCACTGGTGGAGTGAACATTTTAATGTAACAAGATGGCAAATGGAAGATGGATGTATTATATATGTAGTACATCCCATCCCGCATGATTATATTATATGCATATACATTAACATAACATTATATGGGTGTGAAGAAGTAGGGGTGGGGGAAGAGAGTATTAAAGGTAATGATTACCAATGGGGTCATGATGGCAGCACATACTTCTATATAAAGAGTTTTAGTAATCAGAATTCTAAGAGCAATAATTAAAAAAATAAAAAAATAAATTTTTAAATGAATTTCGAGTATTGAAAATTTAAAACTTATCTTTCCAACACAAACCTTTCATTTTTTATTTCTTAACTATTGTCTTTAAGACACAATTAGGAGAAAGCCTAAAATAAATTATTAAAAACACAATTAAGAGGAGCACCTCATCGAAACTGCGCAGCCATAGCCGCCACATCCTCTTCGCTCTGCCTCTCCCACTGCCTTTCGTAATGGAAAACATTGATTGATTGTTGTGTTAATTAGTTTCATTTGTTTCCCATCATTGTTAGCACTCTTGTGGCGAGATAATTTTAGCCCAAAAAAAATAAAATTGGAAAATGAAAAGTCGCAGACAGAGAGGAAAAAAAAAAGTTGAACAAATAAAAAGAGAATTGATAAAGACATGTTGTGAATTATTTAAAAGGTGCGCTACTATATAAAATTCGAAGCGAAAACAAAAGAAAGTGGTGGATTCTGGAGAGAGAGAGAGAGAGAGAGAGAGAGAGAGAGAGAGAGATCGGAAAAATAAAAATAAAAATCCCAAAATAAAAAGGAAGAGTTCAAAAGTTCGGGTATATAAAGACCCCGTAAGAGGGCTTGAGCTTGTAAGTTGGCGTTGGCAGTTCCTGCAAAGAATAGAAGCAGAAGTATCTTGAAAATTAATAGCTTGCTCTTTTTCTATCCTCTTCGCTTCCTATTCCCTCCTAGTATTATCCTTTTTTTTCATATATATAAATCTGAAGTTTCAAATTCGCTCGAACCTATGATCGCGCACGAATGATATATGAAGGCTCTACCGCTGCCTCTGTTTTGGGCCCAAACTTCGATATATTATATCGCACTACACACGTTAATCAGTCTTGAAAAAGCTGCGTACTATTTTTTCTCACTCAGAGCACTCCCCAGGTCCCCTCTATATAAGGCAAGCATACCCGTTACTACGTTCTTCGCACCTCTCTATAACACCGTTCCATATATCCATATACTCATCCTATTAATTAAGACCAATCAATCTCTCAATAGTTGCACAGTGTGATTAGTTTGCGAAATATGGATGAGAAGTCTGCTAAGGTGGTCACGAGAGTGTTCGACCCAGATAAGGACAGAGAAAGAGTAGAAGCAGTTGAGAGAATATGCGAGGTTGGACCCAGTGGCAAGCTTTCTATTTTCACCGACCTCCACGGTGACCCAATTTGCAGGGTCCGCCACTCACCGGCTTTCCTCATGCTGGTATTATACACATTCCCAACTACAAAATCATCTTTATTTATTTTTTAAAAAAAAATATATTTCGATGTGTCATAAGTTTTATCGTCTTTTCCTATTCTACTAGAGCATTAAGCAAGCAATCAACCTCCCACTTCTCTTGTCGCCAACTTTTTCACTCTCACGAGTGCCATAATCATCAATACATGACACATATGTAATTAATTATTGACTCGAGTTTTGTGGCTAATCAAACTATAGGTGGCGGAGATGGGTGATGAGATTGTGGGAATGATAAGAGGTTGCATCAAAACCGTCACATGCGGAAAGAAGCTCTCCAGAATCAGAAAGCACGCACACCTCACCACCACTACTACTAACAACAACAACAGCAACGACAACACTCTCACTCCCCAAACCAAACACGTCCCTGTTTACACTAAAGTCGCATACATACTAGGCCTCCGCGTTTCACCTTCCCACAGGTGCGTGTGCGCGTTCGAAGTCAAAATCATCAATAATAAATATTGTTAATGGTAATGCTGTTTACTTATTAGTGGTGCTTCTTTTGTTTTTTGGTGTCACGCAGGAGAATGGGAATAGGGTTGAAGCTGGTGCATCGAATGGAGGCATGGTTCAGAGATAATGGCGCAGAATACTCCTACATGGCAACGGAAAACGACAATTTAGCATCCGTTAACCTCTTCACCGACAAATGCGGGTACTCAAAGTTCCGTACCCCGTCCATGCTTGTCAACCCCGTTTTCGCTCACCGTGTTAAGGTCTCCCCAAACGTCACCATCATCCACCTCACCCCCTCCGAGGCCGAAACCCTCTACCGCCGCCGATTCGCCACCACCGAGTTCTTCCCCCGCGACATCGACGCCGTCCTCAACAACAAGCTCTCCCTCGGCACCTTCCTCGCCGTCCCACGCGGGACCCACTGGCCCGGCCCTGACGACTTCCTCGCGGGCCCGCCTCATTCCTGGGCCCTCCTCAGCATCTGGAACTCCAAGGAGCTTTTCACGCTCGAGGTCCGCGGCGCGTCGCGCGTGAAGCGCACGCTTGCTAAAACCACGCGCGTGGTGGATAGAGCTTTGCCGTTTTTACGGTTACCGTCTTTTCCGGACTTTTTCAGACCGTTTGGATTCCACTTCCTGTATGGGCTTGGAGGGGAAGGCCCTCAGGCGGTTAAGATGGTTAAGGCCCTTTGTGGGTTCGCGCACAACCTGGCAAAAGAACGTGGGTGCGGTGCGGTTGCTACCGAGGTGTCCAGCCTCGAACCGTTACGTTCTGGGGTGCCGCACTGGAAGATGCTGTCTTGCGATGAGGATTTGTGGTGCGTTAAGAGGCTTGGGGAGGATTATAGTGATGGGTCCGTTGGTGACTGGACAAAATCTCCACCTGGCATCTCCATTTTTGTTGACCCGAGAGAGGTTTAATTTAAACTAAATAAACTTCTAAAGAGAGTAGCTAGCGAGTGTAGACTTGTAGAGTCAGCTTGTCCTTTAATTTTGTCTATCCCTTGTCTTTTGTGTTTTCTTTTATTATCTAATTTTTAGTTTCTACTATCGGCTCTAGTTACATGTATACTTTTATGGAATATATTATCTAATCTAGTTAGGGGTCGTGACTAATGAGATGTATGTGAATTATTTTTTTTTTGTTTTTGTAAAGTTGGTGGAATATCCCCACCCACCTTTTGTTAAGAATTAGCTTTTTTTCGTAAATGGATTGTGGCTTTTTAGATCCCTCTCTCCAGTCTCCATCCAAAGGCAACCTTCATTTGGAGTGTTATTTACCTATCAACTTTTGGAATTTGGATCACTCTTTCCTTGTTGAATCATTAATATTCTACTAAATCTAAATGCGATAATGGGATATAGCTTTTACTAGGAGATATATATGTCATGAGGATACTCTTCGTGTGAAACCGAATATCCATTGGGTTTGGGCGTGGGCGCGTCGTGTCGCCAAACTTTTCTTTAAAGAACCTTTCGAGACTAATATCTTATGTTCTTTTGAAAATATGCCCGCAGGCAAGGATCTTATCTTACCCAACTTTCTTTGATTATTGGTTCCTTCCTCGTATCTTTCTTAATGGGGGTGGTGTGCATAAAATTTCCATTAGGCTAATGCGGGCCTCCCAATATTGGCGTTTAGCTCTTTTTTTAGGCTAACCCAATATTTTACTATATAGAGTTTAACACATATTCTATGGGGCAGCGTTTTTTTTTTTTCGATCGGATGTGAACTTTCCAGTTTTCCTGTAGGTGGGACTCTCCGTGGGTAGGGATTGGATGGTAACTCACTTCGAAAGTATTATTTTCAGTGTTATAAAGATAAGCAATTGAAGAGAGGAAGGTACCGCTTACCAGTGAGATACGGTATTAACTTCTTTATGCTGACCCTGAACACGAATGCGTCTCATTTTCATTCAGAAAACTTTGGTGTTGGTATGTGACAATGTGAACGCACATTTTAGGATTGTGACATTTTGTAATGACAATGTACAGGCCGAGTCCAAATACGAGGAAAGCTGCACCCTTTTGAAATTGCGAATGGTTTTTTTTTTTATGCATGTTTTGTTTGGAGTTTTTTATTTTTATTTTTGGAGAAGTTAAGAAGAAAATAAAAGTAATTATAAAATAAAATAATTTTACATTCTTAATCAATAAAATTTTGAGAAATGGACAAATTATGGCAGAGAATAATCATAATAAATAATAATATACAATGTTTTATCATTTTATAAAAAATTTATTAGTTAATGGTGTCAAATTTTACTGGTTGACAACATAAAATTTCATATTTTTAGTACATAGAAAATATATTTTGAAAAGAAAAAAAATTGAGATAGATTATGATTAAATTAATTATATTTTATTTTTTACATGATTTTTAAAGTAAATATGAAAGAGTAGAAATTGTTCTGATAATTTGATTATGTATCAAAATTAATTTGAAGTTTATCAAGGAGTGAAAGGAAACAAATGAAACAATTGCTTTATTTATGGAGAGAAACTAACTATCTAAAACTTCCCTTTAAGATGGAATGAAAATATATATTGGATATAAGGCTGTGAAACCTAGGATTTCCTAATGGCTTAGTTAGAATATTTGCAAGTTGGTGAACAGAGGGAACACGAACTAACTTCATTGCTGAACCTTTTACTAATTAAATGACAATCTATCTCTATATGTTTGGTATACTCATGAAAAGAAGGATTAGATGCTATATGGACAGTAGATTGATTGTCACAACAAGCCATGGAAGGATCAATATCAACATGAAAATCATGTAACAATGTCTTTAACCAGGTCAGCTTACTGGCTATTGAAGCTAAGGATTGATACTCTGCTTCAACCTGAAGATCTTGCTTCTGTGGGTTGTTTCCTTGTCTTCCATGAGACCAACGAATCTCACAAAAAGATGTGGAGCCTGAATATTGATTTTTTGTTGCCAGTGTAGTTCCACAATCGACATTGGGATAACCACGCAACTTTAAGGAGGAATTTGAAGAGAACAAAATACGTTGGCCATGAGTACACTTAAGATACCTTAATAAGTGATGAACAACATCAAGATGGGTTGTGCAAGGACTGGACATGAATTGGCTTAACTTATTAACGACATAGGTGATGTCAGATCTCGAGATAGTAAGGTAGAGTAGCTAGCCAATCAATCGCCTATACTAAGAGCTATCATGCAGAAGATCACCACAATTTGTTGAGAGTTTATTTGATGGTTTCATAGGTAGAGTAGCTGGTTTTGAGCTTAAGAAGCTAGTATCTTCTAGTAAGGAGAGGGTATTATTTTTGTTGAGAGAGAAAAAAAAAACTTTCTTTGATGTAGCCATTTCAAGTCCTAAGAGGTATTTCAAGGGGCCTAAATCCTTAAGTTTAAAAGCATCTTGCAACTTGGATTTAACAGAATTGGTGACCACCTTTTTTGGACTAGCTATGATAATGCCATCCACATGTACAAGCGAAGCAATAAAGGTGCTACCATTGCCCTTAGTGAAAAGAGAATAATCACTATGAGATTGGATAAAACCTTGGTTGACAAGAGTGGAAGAAAACTTCAAAAATCATTACTTAGAAGGCTAACCCATATATTGAAATGTTGAGTTTGCAAACAAGATTCTCCCCCTTAATGGAATATCCCAAAGGTAAATCCATATGAACTTCTTCAAAGAGGTCTACACTTAGAAATACATCGTTCACATCTAATTGAGCAAAATGCCACTGTTTAACTATAGAAATGGAGAGAAAGACCTTAACTATGGAGAAGGTTTCCATGAAATATATGCTAACTTGTTAGATATATCCTTTAGCAACTAAGCGTGCTTTATGGTGATTACTAGAACCATTAGCATTATACTTCACCTTATATACCCATCCACATCCAATAGTGTATTTCCCATGAGGAAGGTGATGACAGACCAAGTGTTGTTATTCTCCATGGATTCTAGTTCTTCTTACAATATTGCCTTTCTCCATTCAGGGTACTTTACTACTTGATAGAAAAATTTAGGTTCAAAATGGGAGTAAACTTGCATTAGGTGGTTGCTGTATGAGAAGGATAAAGCTTGGTAACTGAGATGGTCTGAAATCGAGTATTCACAAGTAGTGGTCAAGTTGCAATAGAAGTCACTAAGTTGAGAGGGTTGTTTATGTGATTTATTAGATCTTTTGAGAGAGGTGGAGGAGAGTTGGTATGTAGGGAATTAGGTTTAGGTTCAAGGTTGAGTGCAAGTTGGGTTGGATTTATACTTTCAGAGTGAATGTTCAGATTGGTTTCAGTTAAAAGAGCATGAAGGATTGTAATTAGGGCTATTTCGAGTTGAAGAGTGGGTAACACAATATCAAGAAAAAGGCCAGGTTTGAGGGTTTTAGGATGTGTAATGACATGAAAAGGAAATATGGATCCGTGGAAAATGACACCTCTACAAATATAGAAGGTTCTGGTCTATAGGTTATACAACTTATAAGCCTTCTAACTAGGAGGATAGTTAATAAAAATAGAGGGGTTGATAAGCTCTTTGAGTGGACTTATTTCTAGTGGATGGTAGAGAAAAACCAAAGCATAAGGAATCAAAGGCTCTCATAGAAGAATAGCTTAGAAGTTTCTTGAAAAACAACTCATAAAGAGACCTTCTGTGATGTAGATTAAGTGTAAATGTTCTATTGACGAGACGAGAAATAAAGGATTCAAGCAATGTTAAGCAAATAATGGTGTCTTATTTCAACAACTAAATTCTGTTGAGGCCTTTCAACTCATGAGAATTGGTGAAGAGTCCCTTGAGCTGCTAAGAAATCAGTTAATGCAAGTTTTTTGCATTATTTGAGCTAAGGATCTTAATTGAATCTTGGTATTAGTTTTTAACATTGCAAAAACAAAAAAAAAATCCATGATGATTCTTGGGGCTTGTGACTTGTGCTTGAGTAGGTATGTCCAAGGGGACCATGAATGGTTATCAACAAGAGTTAAGAAAAATCAATGACCACAATATGTTGGAGTGTGGTATGGACCCTATATATCACAATGCAACAAATCAAAGGGTTTATCAGAGAAGTTATTGTTAGAAATGAAGGATAAATGCCTTTGTTTTGGCTAAAAGGCAAATGATCACTATAAGAATTTCGTGGGATACTAACGGGTTCATATCCATCAGTAACTATCGACGAGTTTTTTGATGGGTTGATGACACATTTTTTTATTATTCATTTTTTCATATTAATAATAATAGACGACAACCTGTCTGTACACCTATCGATAGTTGGTGAGTTCACTGTGCACCACATGGCGCGCATAATTTACAGTGGATATACCAATGGGTTTTCCGATAGGTTGATTAAGAATTTAGAGCCCTTTGGAAACCCATTAGTACATGCAAACGTGCCATGTAGTGCACTACATATTATCGACGAGTACAGTTAAATATAATTTTATTTTTATTTTTATTTTTTTGCCTCGATTTACCGATATATAAGAATTAAATTAAATTTTAATTTTTCAAAATTCTATACCTTATTGTCTAGTCTACCGATGGGTTTTATTTAATTTTTTTAATAAAACATTTTTATTATTTAATAAACTATCCTTTTCTTTTTATAATTACTGTCTGATATACCAACTATTTGTGTTAAATTAATATTTTTTTATAATTTTTTATTATAATTACCAACTGATTTTTTAATTTTTGGGACGCCAACGTGCGTCTCTAGGGATTCCACATAATTATTTAGAAGCAAAACACACTATCTTATTGAATGGTTATCGATGAGTTGTAGATAACTCGCGAATATTTGAAACCAATGTCCTTTTACTCTCCCATTTCTACAACTTCTCTTTCTTTTCCCTCTCTCTCCTGGCATTGCCACCCTTCTTTAATTTGTTACCGCTCATCACCATTGGAGCTCCATTCACAAAACCAAGGCCCTATATCATAACTCGATTTGGGAATATAACCAGTATGTGAGGGACTAGATCCGCACATAAGCCTCATGGGTAACATATCTCACTAAATGCTTGTCTTACTATATGCTTGAAGCAACATGATTTTTATTCCTAAAACATAATTAACTCTAACTCATCATCAAAACATAATATTCAAATTCATAAATCCAAGTATTTTAACATACATAGCTCTGAAAACATTTTAATCAAATATGTTATTCTTGAAAACATGAATTTTTTTATTTTATGATCTTAGTCATAATCTAAACATCGGTCTAACACTTGAAAAAAAATAAACCGTGAATACTTTTTTGGCTCGTTAAACAAATTTCGATTTACAATTTACATTTTGAATTCATACTTAAAGTCTGAAAACATATATTTCTTGCAAAACTAATGCAAAGGCTTTGTTGAACATGAGAGTGGAAATCATTCAATTCCATTAAGAAAGAGGAACATACTCAACTTCATCATACTTCATAAGAGGTTTTGCGCCACCACGGTGGCAGAGACAAACAAGCTTGTGAGACTTCAATTCTTTCCAAATCACCTTCAACTTGGTAAAATAGGCATTGAGATTTAAAAAAACCTTGAGAAAGATTCAGGAGATCCATTTTTAACTGAAAGTTTTGAGGTCCATTGGTTTTCCGAAAGCAAAGTTGCAAATCATGCCATATCGCATGAGAGGAATTAGTAAATATTACACTTGCATCAATTTCTTTAGAAATAGAATTGAGCGACCAGGACATGACAATTTGATCATTTCGTTGCTAAGAAGCTAAAAGATTAGGATCTGAACCATCAAGTTTTGGGAGAGAACCATCAACAAATCCAAATTTGTTCCTGGAGGAGAGAGCAATCTTCCATATCAAGGAGTACATGAAAGGAAACAGATGAAAATGTTGCTTTGAACAGAACTAGGTTTATATGCACAAGTGACAGGTTCTCAAGCCACTGTAACTAATTGAGTCTAATTAATGATTGCAATGTTAAACTAACTATCTGAAAAATTTTAAATCTTTTTTAATGCCGTTGGAGTTGTATTTTGCGGGATAATTGGGACGCACCTAAAAAAAAATGTTTTGAATTATATATTTGATTTTAGAGATTGATATTGATATAGCATACAAAAAAGCTAGAGATTGATATTGATATATTGTTAATACAGTCAATTTTACTTTATCCTATAATTATATGTTATTATACATAACGTTTAAAGTGGTAATTATAAATTTTCAATAGTATTTTGATTTGATAATAATTATATCAGAAAAAATATAAATAAAAAATATATCAGAATTTATTTTTAATTATTACCAGTGATGAAAATTTTACTTTTTATTAGAAGTTTTCTAGGAAAGTTTCATTATAAATATTTTACATTTAAATAAATATTATATATATATATGAAGAAACAGTATTATAAATTTGTGTCTGCTACTTATTATTGACATTTATTATGCATTGTTTGTATTTTTAAATTTTTTTTAATAAAAGATACATGAAAATGAAATTTTGTGTATAAAACATATAAAAAAAATAAAATTAGTGAAAAATTTTAATATTTAGTATATAATACACATAATATATAGATAAAGATGTACTTAAGTATTTTTCTTCACTTTAAAGTTTAAACGTGGGACTAATCAAAGCGCAGATCAAATCACATCAACTCGAAGAGGCGTCAGTTTTGCGAAGGATTTCACAATCTGTAATAATGAATCCTGCTCTATGTAAAACTGAAAACTTTGCGGTGGTGGAACCAGCTCCGCAAATGCGGATCACTCTCTTAATTAGCTCTTGACGTATTGTCTTTCTTTTAAATTTTTTTTAGCACTTCAAAAATTAAAATAATTACTATGGAATTTAAATTTAAGATTTTATATATATTATTTAAACTCCTCATTACTAAGTTGTTTTTCTTCTAAATGTTACCATAAGATGTATTTTTTTATATATTCTCTTAATATTAAAGAAAATATTTTATAAAAAATATGTATATTATTTTAATTTTATTATATATATGTTAATAACTCTACAACTTCTTCAAAAATTCAACAGACTAGTTTCATTTTAAAATTTTTCTTTAATCCATTCATATATGATTGAGGTGGGCGTAACTGTGCGTTGCAAGTGAATGGTTGATATTGTACTTTTGAAACTTCCTAAGCAGCGTCCCTAACACAGTAAAATAAAATTAGGAGCCAACATATACCAAAATGGAAATTAGAAACCAACAAAAGAAGTTTGGATAAATTATACTCATTTTTTCTTGAAATTTATTGAAATTCAATATATTTCTCCTCTAATTATTCAACCTACACTAGCCTCTCTAATTGACCCATTATTAGACCGAGTTATCAAAATATCCTCATTCTCACCCTCTCCTCTATCACTCATAGACTCCTCTTGTCTTTGCTCTCTCCTGCCCTCTTCTTTATGCTCTCTCATCAAACCCATGAAGATACAGATATTCTGCACAGTATACACCCATCATTTACTGTGCCGCCAACAATTTTTTTACCCACTTGTTGTTCCAACCATTCTCTATCGTGTGCTTATGTCATTCTTTCCTTCCTTTCTTCAGTTTGACTATAAGAAAAAAAAAAATAGAGATGAAAAGTTTAGAGGAGGAGGAGTAGGTAAGGATGCTACAAGATTTCATATAATCATAATCAACATCAACTATAATTAGTTTCACTTCCTCAAATTTCCACGGTTTAAACCACCGAACCCTATATTTTATTTTGCAGGTACTATTCCGCATTTTGTTCGATTTTTTCTTTTTTAATCATGGTTTGAGTTCGTCTCTTACATGCCTCTTGTATGGTTTCTGGGTTGCAGGACATTCTAAGAAGTGATACGGTAGCAGAGGCAAAAGTTTTGAAGTGTGTTAAAAGCACATGAGGGGCAGAGGCTAAAGTTTTGAAAATGAATGGCTTCAATGCTTCCCTATTTCAATACTAGGTCTCATAACAATTGTTGTTGTGGCAAGGGGATGGAGAGATCAGCACAAGGAAGATGAGAGTGAGTGAGAGGATGAGGTTGAGGATAAGTATATTTTCGTAACTCAATTTTAAAATAAATAAATTAATAGAAGTTAGTGTAAATCGAATAATTAAAGAAAATGTGTATTGAATTTCACATGAGTGAAATTTAACTCAGAAGTTAAGGAGGTTTTGTTGAGTTGACAAGAAATAAGGTAATGGGAATAGGGAGACGGAAATAGAAATATATGGACAGTGAAGATGAAGATATAAAAAATATTATATTTATATCATATTTGGTTGTAGAGATGGGGATAAATAGTGACTTTTTATTGACAAGTGTTGACCACCATTGGTTGGTCGTTGACCACAACCAAATACCGTTGATCGGTGGCCTAACCACTGCTAAAAGTTTGTTTTTCCATGACTTGTCTCCACTGTTCTCATTTTTTGAAAGGACAATAATATAGGAAATTTTTGTCTGTGGGACAAAATTTTTACATCTTCATACCTCATCTCCCTTACCAAATAACATATATGAATAAACTAGGTCTTTTTTTTTTTCTATATGGTTTTTGAGTGGTGTATTTACATCAATATGGTGTTTTGAAAAAAATTTATATAATATGGTATTTTTAATATAGAATCCGCCAAAGGCGGATTCAACACTTTGTTTTAATATTATTTTATTGAATCCGCCAAAGACGGATTCAATAAAAAAATATTTATGTACTGAATTCACATCGAATTCAGTGTAAAAAATATTATTTTATTGAATCCGCCAATGGCGAATTTAATAAAATAATATTAAAATAAAATCCCCGCCGCCAAAGTCAGTTTCATAATCTATCGAAATAATATTTTTTTTATTGAATCTGTCTTTGGCGAATTCTAAAACACCATATACAAATAAATTTACCCATTTTATTATATTAGTGTAAATCACCTATACTAATACTATATATAAATTATTTTTCCAATAAACTATGTATTTATATCCTCTTTTTTTTTTTACCAAACGCTGCCAATTTACTTTAAAAAGAGAGGTGTTTGGATTTTTCTGGTTTTGCATTTAATGTCGTTTTAATTTTATTTTTGTGGGCGCAGGGGTAAGCAAGACATAGGC
>CM062344.1:8051752-8132324 GCA_031216105.1 Dalbergia cultrata | reverse complement strand
CCGAGATTCATATGCACCTGAATAGATGATGATTTTCAGGGCAAAGACAAAAGGTAAGCACCAACACCAAGCTCAACGTCGTCTTCATGCTACGTGGCATGAGCATCTCACAGCATAACCATCGCAGAAAAGTCATAGACTCATAGTACTGTTTTCTGATGATTTTCGACTTTTCTTATTTCAAATAAGAGTATATACACCGGAGAATGTTATTTCAATATCCATCTTCCGATCTGAACAGTTTAGTTTTTGGAAGAATTTATTTTTGAAAGAATTAAGTTGAACAAAATTCCTTTAAGAGAAATTAGTTTTAAAAGAAGTGATTTGTGTATGGTTTGAGTTATCAAAAATAAGTTTAAGAGAACAATTTTTATTTGGATAAGATAAAGTAAAATTACTTTTAGTTATTAATGTAAGAGTGATAGTAAGATTTTATCTAAAAAATATTTTTCCTGGAATGAAAATTAAAGTATTTTTAAGAAGAGATAAAAGCAATTTACTCCCCATACTTTAGGTCATATGCAGATTAAACTCCGACTTTTTAAAGTATGCAATTTGACATCATAGGCTTTCTTAACTATGCAAAAGGCCCTTCCGTTAAACTGACTTCCACTCCCACTATTGAGTGTTCATGTGACATGCACGTAACACACTTTTTTCACAAAATTGCTCTTTCCTTAAAAGAAATTTCTCACCCCAATGCTATCCAACCCTTCCCACCCCCAACACAACCCACTAAATCTTGTTGAAGAGGTCTTATTCGTTTGGGTTCAAGAGCAACTCTGGATCAAAAAGGATGATGGTGATGGAGCCAGTGACAGCATCATTGTGGCTGTGCTAAAAGGGTGGAAGCATCAACAGCTTCTAGAGCAAGAGGCCTTCACCATTTGGGTCCATAGGGAAATCGAGGGTGTTCTCTTTCAGATACAATAGAGGGATGAAGTCGTCATTTTTTTGTTGGAGAGGGTTTTTTCCTTTGTCATAGTCAAGCATGTGGTACGGCGGCAAAAGCTCGTCGTGGCGGAGCAAGCCTATTGCTAGTCCAATGTTTTTGAGGTTGTCGGTTTTGTCCTCCACGACGATGGGTGCGATGGCATTCTTCCCTCCAATTGCTGTCGTCCCTCCAACTCCGCCGCTGCGGCATCATGGACACGCATAGAGAGCTTCACCACCTCAGGTGGTAGCCTCTGTCTCCTCCGTTCTCCATTCTCCACCATCACTCACGTCGTTGCCAGTAACATCTACAGTAGCTGTTCCGTCGTTGCCCCGCCTCTTGTCAAATTCCGCTGCAACCATTCTTTCCGTTGCCTTACCTTTGCCATCTTACAGCACCTCAGCTCCTTTTGTTTCACTCTTCTTCTCTCAAGTAACTGAGACTGCAATGTTTGAGGTAATTTTTTTCCTCACACGTTTGGGTCTCTAGGAAGACATTATGGTAGGGGTTTGCAGTACCTCAGTTGAAACCCCAAACTACCTCTTCCATTACAGGTAAGCCTACTCCAGAGTGTCATGAATCTTCTAATGTCTGCGTTGCTCAAAGGTGTTGGAAGGTTGGGGTTAGGGTTACAAATGTTGGATAGGATTGGTGCAACATCCCCTACTGCTTTATGGATTGACGATAGTCCCCACAAATCAACATGGGTCTTTTCAGCATGCTTTTGTTCTCACTCGCACGCTTCCTAGGAAAACTTCCCGGGAGGTCACCCATCCCAAAATTGCTCCAAGTCAAGCACACTTAACTATAGAGTTCTTTCAATTTAGGCTACCGAAAAGAAGATGCATCTTGTTGGTATAGGTAGCACAAATCAATTCATATAAGACCTCCTCAACCATATAGTCCCATACCTATACAGTCTCAGGATCCTTCTCATTCGGGTGTGTAATCAGTTCATTCATGTACCCCTCCGCTTAGAGGGTCTTGTGAGAAGCCGCTCCTTGTCCGTGCCTTCTTTTGCACCGGTCACTCCTCGCCCTCGTCCCCGGGCGTTACATGCCCACCAGCTTCAGCTTGGTTCGTCCCCGAACCACACCGTACTGGGAGAGGTGCAGGCTCTAATACCATTTGTAACATCCCCTGTTTTTTTATGGATTGACGACTGTCCCCATAAACCAACACGGATTTTTTTAGGATGCTTTTGTCCTCACTCACACGCTTCCTAGGAAAATTTCCCAGCAGGTCACCTATCCCAAAATTGCTCCAAGTCAAGCACGTTTAACTATGGAGTTCTTTCAGTTTAGGCTACCGAAAAGAAGATACATCTTGTTGGTATAGGTAGTACAAATCAATTCATATAAGTCCTCCTCAACTGTATAGTCCCATACCTATACAGTCTCAGGATCCTTTTCATTCGGGTGTGTAATCGGTTCATTCATGTACCCCTCCGCTTAGAAGGTATTGTGAGGAGCCGCTCCTTGGCCGTGCCTTCTTTTGCACCGGCGATCACTCCTCGCCCTCGTCCCCCGGCATTACAATTGGGGTGGGAAATTTCTTGTAAGGGAAGGGCAATTTTGTGAAAAAAGTGTGTCACATGTATGTCACACTATAAAAAAAACAGGCGCATTATGGCGGTTATAACCACCATTTTTTTCAAGAATGGAAGTTCCTTGAATTGCCGTAATTACCAATACCATTATGTAAATTACGGCGGTTATAAAAATACTATCGCAATCACCCTATATAACCATCATAATTCGGATGGTGGTTTCACACCTCTACAATTTTCAGTGAAGTATTTTTTAAAAAATTAATTATGGTGGTTCAAAACTGCCACAATTTGCGATAATATTTTTTTAAAAAAATTAATTATAATTTGCTATGAAATATTTTGAAAAAACTATTTATTACTACAAATTTAAACCATGAAAGATACAAGGACACCATCCTAATATCATAGTGCGAAGAAAATTTTCAGCAATTTTGTAACACACACACACACATATAACATGGAAAAATTAAAGATACTATATCTTATATTATTATATGATATCCCATAAATATAGTTGTTGGAAAATCAATTTGATCAGGCTCGAAGTATTCTACTTGTATTGGTACAAAAATAATGGAAGGAAGTTAGCTTAGAGTATCCAAGTGTGTCCAAGGACAACCTAACAAGAATACACGTCTTGATATCAGCATGGCAATCATTCTTAAGTGCTTTGATAGCATAATCCTTCAATGTTTCTACCACTCTGCAAACATAACACAGAAATAGAAAACAAAACAAATATGGGAATAAAGGATACAACAACACTAGCATAAATTGGACCAGCGCTTAGAAATTGAAGTAACTCACAATTGTTTTTGGTCATCATTGATGTATGAAAGCTCAAAATACTCAACTGCTGAGTATAATTGTGATCTCAGATTTTTCAAATCCTAAGAGCACAGATGAAAAGATTTACAAATAATTTAACAAAATACTTATATTCTAAAGTCCACTTGATTATGGATTCTATTATAAATAAAAGCAACAGATGCAATCTTAACAGTGAAAACAACAACTTAAGTCATTAGAGTTGTTGTCTAAGAAACAAATTTGCCAAATAAAAAGGAAGTAGAAGATCAAAAGTACCTTTAGACTATCATCAAAGAGCAAGCTCTGCTGCATAAAAACTTCATCATAAGTGGAAGCCTCTTAGGATACAGGCAGTGTTGCAGAAGTTGTGACCTACCACATGAATGAAGATAGTGGAAGAATGACGACCTTATCAATAAGGAAAAAAATTACTGTAAATTCAAATTCAACTTGGACGATTAAAGAAAAGGAGAAAAAAAAGGAACTATCAAAGAAAAAGAAGCAGATTAAAACCAAGATCATAAACTTTTTAGAACAAGGTTGTTCAAACCAAAAGCCCTTGATAGAATAAAGTCGGAGGCAGCCTATTCTCTAACAACTAACAAGATACCAAAAGCTGACAATCTTACATAATAGTTGTCTGAAAAAGCATATATCAGCATTGATTAGAGTGCTTTAATGAAATCAACAGCATATAACATAGTATACTATGAGACAATTTTGCAACTATACTAGACACTAGACAAAAAAATTGAACTAAATAGCAAAATTCCATCAATTTATTTGAATCTTCACCAATACTCAAAATTGCATTGAATTTCAAATTAATCCTCAAAAGCAAACCCGACCCAAATCCTTAAAAACATTAAAAAAAATTGAAGGAAAAAAATGTATACAAAACAAAACAATAGGGAAGTAGAATTAGATTAAGTGAAGGTGGTTACTTTCCCATGTTCAATCAATAAAACTCTTCTCCTAACACCTCCAAAAGGCCAATCATGACAACCGGAAAAAAAAAAAATTAAGTGAGGTCTATCCATGGATTTTAAGTGGCATGACCACCATAGTTCTTTCCCATACTCTTTTTCTTTTCTCTTCTTTCCTTCATGTTCTCACTTCTCTTCATTTCTTTCTTTTCGTCTCATCTCTTCTCTTCCTCCTTATAACAACTCTTTCTCACATTTCCTCCATTTTTCTTCTTCCTTCTACTCTCCATAACATTACCACCACCACCTCCATACCTCATCAACTACCGTCATCATCATCATCATCACTCAAATCGCACCTCTCTCTAGGTCGCAGTTTCCCTATCCAAGTAGAGGAACCAGGTAGAGCCGTAAGTTTTGGTTGGTTCTCTAGCTCAAATATTTCTCTTAGAGTAGTGGGTAAGCTCTAACAACTCTCTTTTAATTCCATTGAGCTTCAATGTACTATTTTGGAAGATTTAGGGGTTTAGAGAACCCTATAGTGTAGAAATTGGGGGTTTAGTGATTTAGGGCTAATTTATGTAAATTGGTAACATTATTAGCTCACATATATTGTTATTGTCTTATTCCTAAAGTTGTAGAGTAAATCAGACTTCAATTAGGGAGTTCTAGTAACTTGAGGAGTGTTATCTGGTTCCTTGGGAACCATTGTTGTGAGTAGATTTAGTATTTGTGGTTAATTTCTTATACTATAAATTATTTATGAATATTATTGAATCCCTATTATTTCCTGTTAACTGATTTATATAATTTATGTACTTGGAAAAATTTAATTGTTGTTATTGATTGAAAAGTAAATGTGTTTTAGTAGCCACATAAGGCAAATAATTTGTTTTATACAAATTATAAAAGATTGGTTTTTGGATATGATGAACATGGATTTTAGCACTGGAAATTGATTCACGGGCTAAGTCTTAATTAAATTGATAGATTGAAAAATGACTAGAACTTGAATAGTTTAGGAGAATGCTTATGTTTAGTATCAAGTACAAGAATATTTGGAAAAATATACTAAATTATGAGAATGATTAGTTCTCTTATAAATTGTTTTGGGAATGCTTGAGACAGGAACTACGGCTAACGGTAAGTGGCGTTAGCCAGAATGCACCTTGATTGATGAGAGTGTTACATGACCATATGAAAATGATACATGATAAATGAGTGTAGGACCACATGTTTATAGGTCCTAATGGAAGATGGGATTACACGAAGGAATGGTCAGCCGAGTGTGTGATCCTGATGGAATTTCCTGTCCGAGGCCACTTCCCCATAGTTATTTATTTTGATTTATGAATATGTTATTCCCATATTATTTATATAGCTTTATAATATTATTGGTTTGGTTTTGATATTGTCTCATGTAGGCTATGGATGCTTTATCTACTCACTGTGTTGTAAAACTCACTCTGTTACCTTCCCTCATTTTCAAATTCAGGTGCCGGTCTGAGTTCAAATCCCCATCTGTTCTAGTAGCGTTCGGACCCCTTATTTTGGTAAGCCCACTTGATCCGTGGCCACATTGAGGGAAGTGTCCCTTGGTGTTAATGATAGATGTTGCTCCTTTTCATCACAGGCAAGAACAAGGATGGGTTATGCTTTCAAATTTTTTTTAATAGATATTTATATGATTGCTATATATTATGTTATATTTTCTATATATGTACTTTGATAGGATAACACTGTGTCTTTTTATTTCGTATATCTAAACATTATGGTTTGATAAGTCTTATGGTAATTTATGCTTGAATTTGATATGATGTAGTTGATGGGAAAATCTTAATTTGAGACTCTTATATATATATATATATATATATTTTACAGGTTTTGTATTTGGGATATGTCCCAAAAAAATAGAGGGAACTCTATCCATTACTCTAAGAAATTTTTGTGTCTTAAGGCTAGCTAGGGAACAGGCTCCCTATGTGCCTATCACTGTCCGAATTAGGTCGTGACACCAATAGCAATTCACAAACCATCAAGTTGTCTACTTTAAGCAGCAAAGTTAACAAATTGGGTAAAGGGTATGCAAGGAAAAATAAAGAAACCAACCTGGTCCTTTTTTCACTTTGCACTGAGTTTGTTGTGCTCTCAGTCGAGATTAGTTTACAATAGGATGAAAGAATGAAACCCATTTCCCATGTAGAACCAAATGTCAAACTCAAACACTCACTCACAAACCAAAATGGTTTGGTGTTGGATTTTTTTACCAAAGCAACAAATCGCAATTAAAGCTCATAAAATTGACAAATTAACATGATGAGCTATCCACACTCCAAGATAGTCCTAAACATCAAGTTGCACAAAATTTCTGCATAGCACCATCGACCATGTATAGGAACAGAGGATGAAAATCAAGGACTCCAAATACCCAAGGCAATAACAACTTAGCAACCAATACAGTAGCCTTTTATCAAAACAATAATCCAGTGTATCTTAATTATAGACCATAATTTTGCAGTTGATAATAAAAAAGAGATAAGCCCTGATGATGGTTTTTCATGAATAGTTGAAATGAAATGAATTGAACATGTGAGTGTCCATAGAGACAAAGCCGATGAACAAGAGATAGAGAGAATGGCTTATAGAGACTAAGAAATGAGAAACGATTACCTAAGCTCGTAGCGAGGCACAATGTTGAGGTGGCAGCGGCGTGGGCTGAGCAGAGGAAGCTTCATAGAGCAATGGCGACGCAGAGTAAAGGGAAGGTAGTGGCATAAAGCAGTGTTGAGGCAGCAGTGAGGACGGACCAGAGGAAGCTTAAGCTTCACAAAGCAGAAGGAGCTTATGGAGAGAGGGAAGCATGAAAGCAAAGTGCAAAGCAGAGGCGAACGATGGCGGTGTTGACTTGGACAGCGATGGTGCATTACTGAGGCGGACATCATGTTGCGGCTCTTAGGAGAAAAGAACATGAAATGAGGCTTGAGAGGAAATAACAACTGAACAACCCTAAGCCCGTTTTTATTTTTATTTCTTTAAACTCAAAAGTTTAGAAAAACTGAAAACAACAGCATATAAAAATTAAAAGAACATTAGGGTGGTTAGTTATACATTGAACAACTATTTTTTTTATGAAGATTGTAGCAGTTTCAAAGAACCGCCCTAATTCAACCGCCACAATTAACATAATTTTTTATAGTGTCACATAACCACTTAATAGTCGGAATAGAAGTCAATTTAACAGAAGGGCTTTTTGGCACAGTTAAGAAGTCTAGGGTGTCAAATTGCACACTTTAAAAAGTCGGGGCCTAATTTGCACGTAACCTAAAGTACACATGGGTAAATTGATGTTATCCCTTTTAAGAATACTTCTCCTAAAAGTACTTTCAATTGCTTTAAAAGCACTTCTGGTACTATGGAAAAATCTGCCAAACACAATAAGTTAGTATACAAGCTCATTCTCATTTCACTAGAAATACTTTCGAAGTTCAAACATATAAAATTAGCAAACACTCTCTTAAACACTCAAGCACCCTACTCACAAAATATATGGATCCTACCACATACTTTTTCTCCTAACTTATTCTCTATCCATCACTCTTTTCACACCATGATAGGTGTCTACATCCATGTGGTATTAAAACAATATTTTCCCTAAATACACCCTTGTTTCATTACCAAAAAAAAATGCCCCCTCCTCAAAATATTATACATATGTCTTTAATTTAAACATATTAGTGTCAAAATATTTTATATTGTCATTCAATTAAATTTCCTTATTTATATGACTTTTAAGGTAGTAGAGTGAAAGTCAACCATATTTTGATGATGTGGTAAAATATGATTTGATGATTGTATAATATTTTTTTATAGTGTTAGTTTATCAAAATTAAATTCTATATATATATATATATATATATACCCCTAATATGGAGAGAAATTATTCCCTAACTTTTTAGTTTTTGAAAACATAAAACAATTTAGTCCATCATTCAAATTTTTCCATTAAAATACTACAATGATGGTCATTAGTTAGTTAATGTGACATTATTATCCTCCCTCCATTCATTTTAGAAATAATTATGGTCACTCAAAGTAATAAAGCAACGTCAATTTTAAGTCTCATCTTATATAAAAATGCATATCGAAATATCTTTTTTTATCTAACCATATTTCTTGTGAATTGAATTTTCATGTCCTTAATTATAATTTTACAATAAAAAAAGTACTTTAATTTTATGTTTGTCTTATCCAAATAACTTAACTTTAGACTATTATAAAATGGAAAAATACTTTACAACCAAATCATAATTTTCCCAAATATTATTATCTGAATTATGTGGCAAGATACTGTTGTAAAACTTAAAATTTTTATAAACATTCATGATTTTTGTCCAACCACATTTTTGTCAATTGTATCCGGCAGATTTTGTGGTATGGTTTTTTTTGGCACTCTAACAATTCTATTGAAATTCATGGTGATCAAAGAGAGAAGAGAGCAATAATTGATAGAAATTGAAAAGAGATTTTACTAATGATCAAAAGTTGAAGTAATACAAATGTAATCACCCTTAGAGTAAGGGGCATAACAAACAACTAATTAAAGTCTAACTAACTAAACTAACTTCAACTAATTTCTTATTACAATTATATCCTCTAACACCCCATCGCAAGCTGGAAGATACGTATTCTTCGCATTTCCAGCTTGGGATAAAAGTGTAATACAACTGCAATGGAAAAATACAATGTAATTAGAAAATACAATGTAATCATATAAACAATGTAGGATGAATGTAAACGGAGGTGGTGCCTAGTCCCTTTTCGATGTATACACAGTGCTCGTTGCAAGAGAAATGACAAAATCATCAACAATCCCAAACCGGGAATATCATCAGCAAATGCTTAACCACTCAAGCAGAAGCGAAATATTCTCTAGCTTAACCAATTGGCAGAAGAAACTAATCCCAACATGGAAAAAACATCAATCAATGCATAACCATCTCAAATCAAAAGGTAAAAGCTAATACCAAAGCAACCAATGCTTAACCATATCTTAAAGGCAGAAGCAAATATCAAATTAGAGGTTATAGTCAATAAGATTATTAATGAAAGGTTAACGTCATAAGACGAGCCATGGGGCTGAATTAGTGCTTAACTACCTGTTAACGGTAGAAGCTAAACCAATAAAAGCCTATTCAAGGCTAAACCAATCGTGTTCAAAATACCATAGCATCAGAAGCTATAGCAAATCTTCTCCACTATGACAACTAAAAAGACCTAAATAAAGCCATCAAATATCAACAAAAAAAACTAAAACCAAACATGAGAAATGATCCCAATAATCTGCACTTCAAACAATAAACTGAATATGCTGAGGAAAAGGAAGCAATAGTAACACTGTCAGGAGCCATAATGAATCAGACCTAGAAACACGAATCATGCTTTATCTTGTATTTACAGCTCCAACACAGGCAAAAAAAAAACATAGCAACAATCTTCGAATACAAAATGTGAAAAACCAAAGTAAAGCCAATAATCTCTAAATCTTGAACAAGAAAAATTCAATGGGGATCTTCAAGAACCAAACCAAAGTTAAGCCGACAATCAAACTTGAATTGAAATGGAAAAGAACCAAGAAACAGAAACTCTAACAAGATCGGCGACGGAGATCTTAAAATGCTAACCAGATCTGTAAAGTCATGAACTCAGATGACATCGACGGAGCCAAGAACATCTTCATGCGGCTTCACGTTGAAAACTGAAGCATGACAGAGATGAAACAGAACAAAGAAAAAGGCTGAAACCAGAACAGTAAAGCTTGCCGGAGAACAAGTCGGAAGTGAAGCAAGAATCATAAAACAGAAGAGGAATCTAAGAAATGATGCGTGAACCGAGCTGGCAGAGGAACCAAGCCATTGTCCAGGCAGAAGAAGGTGAGCGCGCGGAGAAGATGATCGGAGTAAAGGCGACCTCAAACTTGCCATAAAACTGATCGTAAATGGAGAAGATAACTTGAACCACAAATCAAGGCAGAGGTGACACCGGAAAAGATGAAGGAGAAGTCTGAAAAAATTTTCTTTGGTTTTAGGGATTTGGTGAGAGGCTAAAGAAAATCAAAGCATTTGAAAAACTACACAGTCAAGATTCCAGAAGAGAAGGGATGGAGATAATGATATGAAGATAAATGAGTTCATCGAGAAGAAATGGAGGCAGCAGAAGAGTTTTTCAAGGCGGGTGGAATGACTCTGATACCATGTTGAAATTCATCGTGATTAGAGAGGGAAGAGAGCAATAATTGATAGAAATTGAAATGAGATTTTACTAATGATCAAAAGTTGAGGTAATACAAATGTAAGCACCCTTAGGGTAAGGGACATAACAAACTACTAACTAAAGTCTAACTAACTTCCACTAATTTCTTATTATAATTATATCCTCTAACAAATACTTTTATAAGAAATATCTTTACAATTATATCCAATCATAAAACAAATTTTGACTTCTACTTATGCTCTACTTCTAAAAAAGTATTTTTTTTTTCTAATAAGTTTAACCAACTAGACTTTATCTTAATGAAATGAACAAAGAAAAAAAAAAATGAGAGAAGGCAACCATCAACTGTAATGCAATCCCAAGTACACCGGTATTGAAATATCATCCAAAGTTGGAAGAAACTCACCATATATAAGATATCTCCGGTGCTAACCACTAGATCTATCATAATTGATAGCTGGCTGAGTTCCCTAAATAGTTAGTTAGGAATTTAATTTCTAAAAGCATGTATAAAAAAGATTTCTGCTGACAGTGAATATTCTAGCAAGAAGACGTCTACCGTGCTGAAGCTTGTCAATTTGGAAGGCAACTTGCGCCACTTTTTGTGTTGTTACTTGCGATGCACCCTTACGGTCTTCAATTCATAATTTTAGCACGACGACAAGTTTTCACTTTAGACATTAACTTAAACATTATTCTTCAATAATCTGTCTCACATGATCGAGTCGGCATTACTAGGCCATCTTAGCTTTAAAATCCAAGAAGAATCTGTTCTTCTATTTTTTTGGGGGGGTCAGCGAGGAAATCCAGATTGTGAAGGATAGCATCGGGGGCAGAAGCATAACTCTGAAGATGTTATTCGATTAGATTCATGTATTTATTGAAGATATTGACCTAAATTATAACTTCTTTCCTTGACCTAAAATACTCAATATAGAAATGTCTGAAATTCTAACAGAAACCATCATTTGAAAGAAATTATCACTTTTTCAAATCCAAATATACTGATATTTTTTTCACATGCAATTTCTCATTTGAAGTGCTTCATGTTTATTACATGTTGTTATTCTTAATACAAAACAAGAAATTAAATAGCTAGGTTATTACGTCATTTTTTTATAGAAAAAAGTTTACCATGTTTTCTTTTATATATCAATTTGCATTTATTAAAGATTTTTGTTTTAATATATTTTTGGTGTAAATTATTTTACAATGTGATGTAACTTTCTAGGAATCTAATCACAAAAAAAATATATAATAATTTTGATAAAGTGACAATATATTAGATGACTTTGTATTTTCATTTTTATTTTTTGACGTGGACTTTGTAATTTTTGTTACACAGATAATGCATGATCAGAATTAATTTTCAAAATAACTATATGACCAAAAAATTAAAATGAATTACTGTACCAAAAATTATGCCTATCACCTGAATCTTTGCAATGGAAGTAACAAATGATCATTCTAAGCGACCAGATATCATTGACTAGATGGCGGCATAATAACAATAATGTGTGAACGTTTGATCGAACTTAAAAAAGTTGTTCCAATAAATTAAATAATCAAACATTTAAAAAAAAACATTTGTTTCATCGAAATTGACAAGTCTATATATAAACATTATATTTCTTTATTCTCCTTGCTGGCCGAAGATACCAGATATCACTGCATTGAAAAGGAGTCCACCTTGTTTTTCATTAAATACGGCACACATAAATAATGCGACTTTTTTTTTGTTTGGGATGGGGGGGAGGGGGGAGATAAATAAATAAGAAGTTTCCTATGATCAGTGACAACAAATAGAAAAGAAGTAAAACGGTCTTGCTTGTTAATTCCTAGCAGCTAAAGCCACGACCAAAATACACTGAGTTACGTTAGACGATCATGTATAGAACATGGAAGAAGTAGAGTTTGACAAAATCATCACACTATAAAAAATTTAATAAACAAACAAAAAGGAAGACTATTCTACTTTTGATTTCAAGCTGTGGTACATTTCTTAATATTTTAAGGTGTATATTATTTTTCTCTTTGTTAACTATATGTAATTATTGAAATGAGAGTTTTTATTTTTGTATTTTACCAAAATATTTTATGTCATATTAGAAGTATGGAGCACTTTTCATAGTCAATCTTTTGCCTTATCAAGAGAGCTCTCATGGTGAGAGAACTAGTCATTGCTCCCGACAATAAATACCCTAATTTCAATTAAAAACAATAGTTAATGGTCAATCAACGGCTCATGAAATTATATATGGGATTAGCATCCTAAATACACCACACTATGATGTTTGGAAAATATTTATATCGAAACATGGGCTTAGAAAGACCGGACAAAAACTAAATTGAGTTTTTATTAATATAATATTTTTAAAATAATTTCGACAATGTCAAGTTTAATATACATACAAATTTATGATTGTAAACTCTATATTGTTGACTTCAATTAAATGCCATATTTACATGAATTCTTTTATGGATTTTTTACATATATAAAATAAAATAAATTTTATATTATATAGATCCCCAGTTGTAATATCTGCTTACATATATATCTTAATTTTTATATAATAAAAGTCAATTATAACCAATTTCTGTGCAAAATTCAAAATTTTATTGGTTACTACAAATAAGTCAACTATAATCGATTTTCATACAAGCCTCCAATGGTCACACTGAGCATTTATGCATGTGTCAGAAGGGTGTGAAAAGTCGATTATAATTAACTTCTATATAAAACATAAAAGTCTATTATAATCGACTTCTAAAACACTCTAAGATAATCTTACAGTGTACGCCAAGTCGATTATAATCAACTTATATACTAATTTACTGTGTATTTATTGCACCTCATGGATATGTCTTGGTTTTATGCAATCATCTTGTCGTTATTATTCCTTAAATATTTTCTACTCAAAGTAATTTTGTTAAGTTGAATTTGTATGGTTTGGCCCCAAAGTGACGTAGCTCGACATATATCTTTCAGTCCGCTTTTCATGTCAACTTCTGAGGTGATGGCTTGGATAGAATCATCCAGTATAGGGAGATCTTTGTCAATGCTTCAGCCACCAGATTGTTGTCATCAGTTGAGCATATACCAGCCCCCTCTTATCAAGGCTCTCATTGGGAGCATTAGGCGGAGGCGGCTCATGAGGAAGATCAAGAGCAGGAGCACAAGAGGGGGATTAAGAGGATGAGGGCAAGCATAAGGAGGATTAGAAGGAGGATCAGGAGGAGGAAAACGAGCAGGATCAGCAGGAGCAGTTACATCGCAGGCTTGTACGACAGATCGTATATCACCATTGTGTCACAGGGAGTCACATTGCTGGCCCTAGGCACAACAAGCATGGCAGGTAGTGCATATGATGGTTATATATTTTAGACTTTTATTCTGTACATAGGACTTTTAATGATTATATTGTGCTTATGTACTTTGGACTTTTATAATATACTTGAGATTAGGGCTTTCATTATGAAAGGTTTTCATAAACGTACATTGACTAGTACAACTTAACACATTTATGGTAACAATTAAACTTAACAATATTACCCTAAGTAGAAAATATTTGAGGAGCAATAACAACAAGTTGATTGCATAAAACTAATACATACCCCATAAGACACAACAAGTACATAGTGAATTAGTATAGAAGTCAATTATAACTGATTTGACATATACTGTTAGAGTATCAGAGTATCTCAAAGTGTTTCAGAAGTCGATTATAATAGACTTGTGTTTTATACAAAAGTCCGTTATAATCGATTTTTCACACCGTTTTGACAGATGTAGAAATGCTCAATGTGACCATTGGAGACTTGTATAAAAGTCGATTATAGTCGACTATCTAATGAAATTTTAAATTTTGTACAGAAGTCGGTTATAATTTACTTATATTATATAAAAGTTAGGATATATATGTAAACAGATTACAACCTGGGGTCTATAAAATATCATATTTATTTTATTTTGTATATGTAAAAGAACGTTCTTTTATAATCTCATATTTCAATATAAAGCATATCTAAAACACACACGTATACATGTGTATGTATATATATAAAATTAAAAAAACCTTAGTCCACCAACATGGATTGTTATCAAGATTGAGCAAACCTAACTAACAGTAATGACACGAGAAGCTAAGGACATTGCATCCCAAAAAATAGGAATCATACATGTCCTTGGATGCTTGCTCCTTGAGGCCAATTTAATTTGTCTCTACCTTGTGAGTTGTGAACTTTTTCTGATAGGGTTTCCAAGGGCAGATTTTACAAACTTTTCTTGCTCCACCTCTTTGTGTTTCGTTTTCATTGTCCCGCTTAGCACCTCAGCCACACATTTTCGTAATGTTATCTTTGTTGTAATATGATGAAGTGTTTTGTACGACAATATTAATAGAAAAACATTGACACACAAGAGAATCCAAGTTAGGTAGCTGATATTAACAGGATTGTGCTCCCACCATGTTGATGTTGAGCCCAAGGCACAAATAGCCCCTTCTTTTGATAAAATGCCATATATATAAACAGAAGATACATTACTAGCACCAGCTACACTAGAGTATTTCCTAGATGTCCTATATACAAAAGTGTGGTCTTTAGTTTTATTATATTTGTGAGTTTTGGCATAGATAAGATAAGTTTGGCAACCTCCATATAGCTATAGAGCCTCTGATAATTCATTTAATTAATTCATCCAACATCTGACCCATCACGTCACATCATGTTTCTAAATATTGACATTGTTTGTACTCACATTTTGTGGGACATCATATTGACACACTTGCACCTATCATTGGATGAGATATGTGTCCCAAACTAAGTGAGATTTATATCTCATCCAATAATAAATAGAAATGTGTCAACATAATATCCCACATATGGTGAATATACGTAACACATCTCATTTATAAAAAGCTGCGAACAATCTATTATTGCTACAAGTTGTGAGGAAATTTTTTTATAATGATGTATAAGTGTGTGTATTTGAATGAAAATTTGGACAAAATGGTGTTTTTTACACGCAAATTGCCTATTAGCATTTTGTCACACACAAAAAAAAAACATTGTGGTGTCACTTTTCGGGGAGCGAATCATTGCTCACTGCCCTCAAATTGCTAGGTTGTGATTTGTGAAAGAAAAATATCCTATTCATGAATGAATCTCTGTAGTTTGACCATGGGAAGTCGCTGGGTCGCAATTTCTGAAAGAAAAATATCATGTTCATGAACGAATCTCTGCAGTTTGATCATGGGAAGTCGTTTGCTCGGGATTTGTGAGTGGAAAGCACACTGTTCATTGAATAATCTCTGTTGCAGCTGACACAACTGACAATTGCAAGTGCACTTTGACTGCTTGGAAATCACAAGCCATTGATTTGTGAGAGATGAAAGTCCAAAGCCTACTGCCACCCACTCCCTTTGTGCGAATCTCCTACCAGCCTCCTATTCACAATGCATGCGTGAATGATTGAAAGAAAAATGTGCGTAAATGATTGAAAGAAATATGTGCGTGAATAATTGAAAGAAAAATGGGGCACCTTGAATCCAATCTGTATAGGTTGAGCTATGTCCTCGCAATCGTTGATAGTGATATTTAAATTCACGCTTAGTTCTCGAATACCCTGCACAAGTAAATATCACCAATTAATTCATTTACTTTAAATAGCATTACCGACAAATAATTTCGAAAATATAACAAAAGCAAAATGTTTTTACCCATGGTCACAACAAGTCCGTGCATGTTGGGTGCCTTGAATCTCCGTAGGAAATTGGTAGCAATGTGTTTGATGCAATACAGATGAAATGCTCTTGGAGGTTCCCACTGGCCATTGCTCTGGGCTGTTGTTGCTTTAATTGACTCATGACAATAAGAAACGATGCCAATCCCATCTTGCATTACTAAATATCTGCGTAGATGTTCAAGGAAAAAAAGCCATGCATCTGTAGTCTCACCCTCTACAATGGCAAAACCAATTGGCACTATATTCTGATTACCATCTTGTGCAACTACAACAAGTAGAACCTCTTTATATTTCCTATATAAATGTGTCCCATCTATCTAGATAAGTGGCTTGTAGTGCTTGAAAGCTTTAATGCATAGACCAAAGCTCCAAAATATCTGGCGAAATAGGCAAAAATTATGCATTAATTTATTACGATGAAAGGTCTTTATGGTTTCAAATTGAATGACTGAACCTCAAACGACTACACACAATGCTTCTGCCCAATGCGGGAGCTCTTCATAACAATGTTCCCAATTACTGAAAACGTTCTCTATTGCCTTTTGCTTTGCCGCCCATGCTTTTTGATATGTTGTCATGTACCCATACCGAGATACAACCTTTGCAATCACTGTTTTTAGTTTAAAAGACGAGTCAGACTTTACCAGGGGCTCTATAAATTCTACAATCATGTTTGAATCCGATTTTGAGTGGTTTGGTGGAATCCTTTCCAAGCTACAAGTGTATGGTCCATTATACTTTCTTATTTCCCAAAAACCTTTATTCTTCCTCAAATTGGCCCTAACAAGCCATTTGCAACTACTTTCATGGTATACACACTTGCAATAAAATGTCTTTGGCTCTGACTCCCACAATTCATAGTCTACTCCTTTATCTATACTATATGCCTTAATTGCTCCTACAACAGCCTCTCTATTATTGAAAATCATTCCAACAAAGAACTCACCATTTGCAACAGATGCACCTACAAAAAACCATAATAAATTGACAAAAATGGTAAAAAAAAAAAATTCAAAGTTTATATAATATAAATTTATAATGACCAATATATGTTTCTCTAATTATCTAATAAAAAATAAATTAAAAAAATTCTTAATTAGTGTTACATACTCGTATTTGCATACTCTGGGAATTCAGGTGTATCCATAGCTTCCAAATCTAAAGCACGCATAAAAGATGACTCCTTATTCAGATGATGTTGCACAGCCATTGTGTTTGATACGCCAACCATATTCACATCATCATCGCCACTTTCATATTCATTTTCATACTCTTCTTCATCACTTTCTTCCCATTCTACATTTTCTTCGTTTCAACGAAGAGCCGCATCTTCAGAATCAAAATACAACTCAACAATAGGAACACATGGTTGATGCGGCTTATGTATTCTGAACATTTGTTGAATGTCATCGTCATTCCTTATTGGAGTTGCTTAGTATTGTATAAAATTGCCGAAAAGTGAGTAGGACACTTGTATCTAATTGCCACAACTATTTTTGGAGCCTCACTATTTATAGAGTGACAAAGTGCATCTTCTAGCTGGGCATATGAAAAAGTACAGGGAATATAAAAACAAACCGGTCTCTCACACACAAATGTGATACTCTCACTTGTATTTGTGAACACATTACCATCAAAATAAACTACTATATTGACAGTGTTATTCATTTTTTCTCTCTTTCAGACCACTGTTTTCCTTTTTCACATACTCTGCACTCTACTCTAACAAAAGAATACAGTGTCTAACAAAAGAAAATCATGTGTGAAATGGGGGTAGAGAAAACCATGTGAAATGAACGTAGAGGAGAGTTTAAATAGGCAAAAAAATTATTTTTTTAATCGAACATCAACACAAATCGCTGTCGTGGTTTATGATATTTTTTTATACAAATTGCTACCTAGCTATTTACCACCGTCATCAATTAAAAAATTGGTATTTTTCACTCACATATACCAATTTTTTAATTGATAACGGTGGTAAATCACAAGGTAGCGATTTGTATAAAAAAACCCCCATATTTCTCATAAACTCCGAAAATTCCAATTACACGCTTAAATCGCCATGCTTTATCCATATCAAAAAATAATGACCCACAAGTTTTTTGTCTTTAAACAATTTTTTTATTTTTTTGAAAAGTAAATGATGCTTTTCTTTTTTATCATGAAAAAAGGTTAGGTAGTGAAGTCAAATCCTCTAGGAACTAGAGCATTAAATAGTATGGTCCCTCCTAACTCAAGTTTCGAAACTCTAATCTTAAGGGTAGCTAAAGTTTGTCTAGGATTACCTATTTTCATTGAGTTAACCTAACCTGTATTAGATGTAAATTATGCTTTCCTATCCTAAAGTTTTTCACAATTACATTCAATACTCTTCTAAATAAAATTGTCACTACAAGTCTATGAGATTTGCAAAAATCACACTAGTTACCTATAGTTATTAGTCCAAAAATTCAAGTGATAAAAAATATATGTGACATGTACATAATTATTAATAATAAAATTGTAATATTTTGACAATATTTAACGTATAAATTAGCTGAAACATCAATTTTTATCATAAGTTATAGTGATATGCTTCATGTTCACATGATCAAATAGGGTATTCTAGTCCATTTATATATTAAATATTGTCAAAATATTATAATTTTTCATGAATAATCACATAAATGTCACTTGTTATTTTTTTTTTTTTTGTCATTGATAAAAAATAGAAAGGATAAATTTATTTAAAATTTCTATAAAATTATTTTGAAGAAGAAAAAAAAAAGTAAAATGACTAGGAGTGATCAAAGAATTTCCCCCTTCTTATTTAAAACTTCTAACTTTTGTCCTTTTAAATCTGAGAAAGCCACGAAGAAAATAATATTTATTTTTGACTCTTTAAACATTTTAAAAAAAATCAAATAATAGGATAATGTATTTTATTTTTATTTCATTATAAGCTATTATCTTTTTTTTTTGGTAATAGAAACTAGCTATTATCCTTTGTCATACTTAACTTGGCCCATTGTTATGGGAACTAGAGAACACGTCAGGGGTAAAAAGGCCCACGAGAGTTCGTATTCATTTCCATGGGTCTTGGGTTCAGAATCAGATTTTGGAATTGAGCCCCATGACTGAACTTAAATTAAGCTTACTTGACAAAAACTAAATGTAGTATGATTTTGACCCAAGAAAACAAGAAGTATGACAAGATAATTGTTCAATGTTCTCATCGGTATTTAAACCGGCAATATATTCAAGCGTGAAATATGCAGAAAACGGAAGAGAAAACAATTAATAAAATAATCACTTTTTATAAATAATTAAATAGGAAATTTAATATGAATATGGAAATTCCACAGTAATTAATGGTCAAATTACAAAATCTTACTATATGTGCTTTAATTCATCCAACTATACCGATCCCTTTGTTTAATATGTGTATATATAAGAATAAAAACATTTCATATTCACGAAAAAAAAAATGTATAATATCATATTAAAACTTAGGATGTCTATAATTTGTGAAACAAGATTCTTCGTATAAACAAATAGTGATTTATAATCATTAAATTAAAAATAAATTTCCCACAAAAAGAAGAAATTTCAGATTAAAAAATTTTTGTGTGTGTGTATATATATATATATATTTTCGAATTTGAGGTACGGTCTATACTTCACTTTAGAATGGTTGATGATGACGTTCATCCGTCATGGTGCCATCTGAGTTGGGCCATCACTGGACTTTCTAATGGTCCGTTTAAATTTACCATTAAATGACACTTTCTTAAAGATTCGATGGTTGTCATTTTATCCATTAAATTTTATTTGAAAAAAAGCATAAAATAGGTGAAGTTTATAATTGTACAAAGAAGCCCTGCCAAATTGTACTGGCAACACCGCATAGATCACTGGAGCCCCTGAATGTGGGAGGGAGACCGGGGTTTCCTATCCCTCAAATTCATTGACAACTCCACCTCATGCCGCCCTTCACAACAGCTCCAACCACCGCCACCTGTAGAGAGTGAAAACAAGCTCATTTTTTGTTACTAGATGGATTGACATTTTGAGAATTTGAAGTTTGAATTGGTAATGGAGTATGAAAATCTTTCCTTTGAGAATTGGGTTGGTAGAGAAATGGAAACGGTGGAGAATAAGCAGAGAAAAGATCTTGGGTAGTTAGGAAACAAGTGATTGAAAAGAGCATGGTGCAATATTATCCGGGCTTGCATTTGAAGTTCTCTCAACTAGAACGCTTCAATATTTCATTCACCAACACCAAAAAGAAAATTGGTTCACCAACAACAAAAATCATCTTGGTTCTCGAAATATGACAATAAAAAATCAACAAGAAGCCAATATTGGTGTTGTGCAACAAGAAAGCATAAACTATGGTGCATAAGTACGGATACGATACTCTTATCGAGTATATATATGACTATGAGATATGAAAATTTTAAATATATATTATATAAAAATATGGTCAATAAAATAATTGTTTATTAAAATAAATAATGTTTATAATACTCAAGTAAAAATGTCTAATGAAACATCAAATTTAAAAGGATAAAATACTACTTCAATTTATTTAATTATAAAATTTAATATTTTATAAAAATTAATTTATATTTAAATAATATTTATTTATTATAATTATTAATTAATTAGTATCGAGAATATCTAACATGTATCAATACTAAATAAATACCAAATATAGATCTAGCAATTATTTTGAAGTATCCATGCTTCTGCAAGTCCAATGTCCTCTATTTGGGTCCTGCGGTGGCAGTGAAACGGATCCAGCGCACCCAACTCAAGCAAGTAGCCAATATTGCAGTGGACACGATGCTGCTGTGGCAGTGCCAGTCCAAGGGTTTGCCAAGAAGGGGCGGTGGCGCAGTCTACCAGTGTCGTTGGTGATTAGAGGGAGGAAGGCGAATAGATGAAGAGGACTATTTTGTAAATTAAAAGCAACTATTATTTTTTATGGAAGTGTCGTGCACGAACTGCTCCCAAACATAACACGGGCTAAACGTGGAAGCCACCTGTCCATCGTTGGTTGAAGAAGGAAAAAAAAATGGGATCCTATATTTCACAAGAACAGTTAATTCAAGAAGAAAAAAATCAAGTATGAAGCAATCAAACTGAGTAGATCAGACTACATATTCTTCTCCTTTTTCACAAGTCGCTAGAGATTAATGGTTGTCATCTGTCGTTAATTACTTTCTCATAACCAATAAGCCAAGACTATGAACCAGTACTCGATCTGTCCAGACTTTGAACTGCTAGACCTTTTCTATCCATGCATGTCCTATACCATCTTTAATTTCGCATCACTCATCGCTCAATTGATGATAAAGTGTTCCAACTTTAATGCGGTTTTTAAACCAGTCGCTCTCTTGGTCACGTCCTTCATGATAGAAAATTTAAAACATTATTGTGCTTACTGTTCAAGATTCTTGTGCGGGGCGAATTGAGCACAATATATATAAATGTTGCCAATCTTTAAGTACGACACTGCCATTCTCAGTGAATTGTTTTTAAACTTGGGGATGAATTTGCTATATGCAAAGTCATTACAAATAAATGAGGATAGTGGGATCAAAGAATGTCACATGGGAGTTATGATAGTCCTAGTCAAGGAACTGTTTGGATGTGACGGTGTATAGTGGGATACTCACTTATCACTATTGCATGCAATGATGATCCCCACTCATCTTATCCACTCATTACATCTCACAGTGATGAAGTATGTGTTGCAATAAATATATATTTTTAAGATGTTAAAATTATTAAGGAAGCACCTATACGACATGCAATACGGATACAAAACGACACAGACACAGGGACTAGGCAATTTTTACAAAATATAGGATACAATATGGTTATGAGACATTTATAAAAAAAATATAAAAATAACATGCTATGATAAGAAAAATCAAATATAAGTACTCTTATGGCTAAAAAAAATCACATAACCAAGAATTGACCAAAAAAATTACAAGAATAAAAAAATCTACATAAGTTTTTATGCATAAAAAATTAAGAATAAATGTTGCATAATGAAAATGGAGTTTGTCCCCATATCTGCCAAAGTGGAATCGTGTTAGTAGCATGTCAGGGGTTCTTGAAATCAAGAAATGAAGCGACATAACATGGCCCCCCGCTTTAACATGAGTGTCCAAATATTGTCAAAGTGTCAGTATTACAAAAGTGTCCGATATAGGTGCAACAAGATTGTTGAAGTATCCGTGTTTCACATAAAATAACACAACTCTTTTAGCATGGGCCTCTTTTGTAACCCATATTAATAATTTGTTGGTGTAGGGCAACGACTAGAAAAGAGATAAAAGCCATAGCAGAAAGTTCGAAGAAACCGAAGATGTTTGATCTTCATATACCAGCAACAACTTGCCCCACGCTGGATAAAAACATAACACCAAACGACGGAACCCACTCCAGCTGTCATGTCTGAGGGGGAAAAGGAAGAACAGAAAAATAATGGACAAAGTTAAGGATGAGATTACGTGCATGAGCAACCAATTATTATGCAGGTAGGTGCCCATTAGTGAGGGAGGGAGCCCATGGTATCTGAATTGCGCTGAATTTCCATTCTGAATCATTCACTGCTACCCTAATCAATTGGGCGAAATGGATTAATGAAATGCCGAATGGACACGCTAGCTCAGTTCCTCACGTCCTATGAATCGCGTCAGCATCCTTTACTTTACTTCACATTTCCTTTTTCATTTATTTTTGAATTTCTGAATATCTTTCTTACTGGAATCGTATTTTATTTCTTTGTATTGTGGTTGCCATGTGCAGTGTTTTGAGCTCGCTATCGCCAACAGGGTGAGTCATAAGCCTAATAATGCCCGGGTCAAACAGCTAAAAAGACCAAAAATCATCTATAAATGCTTTTCACCGACACTTGATAAACCTACATTAGTGAAACAATTTTCACAATTATTCCCCCTTATAAAATACCTGTCAGTATTTGAACAAATATAAATATTAAAAAATATAATAAAAAATATAGTAACACAGTATTATTCATATGCAGAATAATAATATATGGGCTAATATATCATAATAGTTATTAATTGTGAAACATATCAAATTGTTGAAAATAAAATATTACACTAATAGTTATTAATTATTTAGGGATACTATTGAAAAAAAAATCTATCATATTGAAATATGGAATTGACAAATATTTTAAAAGATGATTGTGTTTGAAAGTAGATATATAAATATTCTAAAAAAAAAGAAATATAAAGTTATCTGCATTAAATTATTTGGCCAATTATTTTATTACTAATTTAAGGATTTAATTTTAATATGTTAATAATATAAAAAATTTATAATATTATTTAATTATGTATATATTATAACATCAACAGACATGATTAATTCTTATAATCCCTGCAAGGCAGCTTCTTGAGTAAGTAACACCCTAAAATTTGTATTTTCTTTTTTAGTAAATTTCTTTTTTCTTTTTTAAATTTGGACTCTTCTAACTTTTTTAATTTGGTTGATTCTTATTATTTTTTATTAATTATATGTTGAAATATTATAATAAATAATATATTATGTGTGTGTGTGTGTTTTCCTCTTGAGTTTTGTTTGTATAATATTTATTTCCTTTATATATGATGACATTTTAAAAAATTTTAAGTAATAAAAAATTATAAGATATTTTTCATATAAAATATATTAATTATTAAGTACTGGCCCTCTTGAAAATATGATCTAACTCCGTCGTTACTTACTATTTAAAAAGTTATACAAATAAAAAGAAGTGATTGAATAATAATGAGAATATGCTATACACTATCATTACGTCAAAATTAATTTCTAAATTTAAGTAATTACATAAAAATAAAACATTACATGTATAAACCCATAAATTAAATGAGGCCATTAATAACTAAAGGTCTATTTGGATAACATTGCTTATGACTTATTCCAACTTTTTGAAAATGAAAAGTTACATTTTAAACTTTTTATTTCATTTGACTACACAGTTTAATTATTACTCTCCGCAACATCTTTTTTATTTTTTACAAAATTAAAACATTTGACTTATCATAAAGTAATTTTCTAAAACACTAAAAATAAATACCTTCAACATTATTCATGTAAATGTAAATCAGTTTGTTCATAAATTAATTTTTAGAAACCAATTACACATAAACGGTTAATCTTTAAATAAATTATTTATATAGACGAACACTAAATAAGACTGAAAGTGAATCAAGCTAGCTCATGAGCTATTTTCAACTTGATTAATTAATAGCTCAATAAGTTGAGTTTGTGAGCTCTTGAGCCATACTTAAGCTAATGATTTGAGCTCATTTATTAAATAAGCTTGACTTAGTTAGCTCACGAGTATGTATATAATGTATTATATGTGTGAATTTATTATTCTTCATAGTATGCATGGTTGGTTGGTTATGAACAATTAATGTAACTTGATAATTTTTTGAATTTTGTAAATTATGTAGAAAATATTCTATGAATTTATAGTAAAAATTCTAACATATTAAACTAAAATATTCAACTCATATTTAAATAAGTTAGCTCGAGTTCGATGAACTTTTAATGAACCGAACTTGAACAAAAATTTTAGGGTCAGTTGTTAATAAATTAAACTCAAGATTAATGAGCGGCTCGACTCACTGCCGGCCCTAGCTCTAAATGTTACAAAAGGTAAATTATCTATACTAGCAGCTAATTTGACAATATTTTTTTGAAAGACTGAAAGCTAATCAATTGGGGAAAAAAACACCATTCCTCTATTTTATATCATTTCATATAATTGAAATCAACGTGTTTTATATCATCACATGTCCCCAAATGATTTTAAGGCAGCGCACGACCTAAAAGGCTATTACAATCTAAATAGTGGTGGAAAAAAAAAAAGGAGAAATAGAACACAACAATAAATTGGCAGTATATGGAATATGGACCCGTGCCTCAACAGTCAAACTAGCCTTGTGTCGGTTACTTTCGAAATAGGGTATGATTCTTGATATGTGAGTAAAGATTCCTGTATCACCACTTTTCCTGATATGCAGATATAGTCACGTATATGTGTGGTGTCTCTGCTACTCGAAACTCATATTACCCGCCGCAAAATTGTTGGCCTTGTTCATTATTAATGGATATACTTCGCATTCTCGAGAGGCACTTAAATTCTTCCTTTTCTCGTTTTAAATTGCATGTTTTTTCGTTCAATTATTAGAATTTGGCCCTGAATAAAAATGTTTTTTTCTCTTTTAGCCATCTCAGATTAAACTTTCTATTTCTTTCAATGTATATATTTCAGACTGTACTACTACTAGGACCGCCAAGCATCAAAACTGGCAGAGTGCACTTTATTTCTGGTAGCGAGGGGATGCAAAGGTTAGGAAAGTAACATTAAAGTGCATGCCACTCCAGATTCTTTTTGTGCTAGTTGTTAGCAGCCCCTTCTTCTCTCTCGTTCTGTCGGTATTGATGTTTAACCAACTTGGTCGAAAATTATTTGGAAATTGGGAATTTGTGGTTTCAAACCAGGCCCCTCCCCAGGGCCTAAACCAAAAGAATCATATAAATTTGGACAAATATATTGAGGCAGCCGTATAAATGAAGGGAATGCCAATAAGAGCCAACCTCACTAGTTTCTTCTCTTCTTTGTCTACTAATTAATAGTGTCCCTTTCAAAGTGCATCATTCCTCTATTATTATTCAAAGTGCGCTTTCTTGCTGTAAAAAAGGTCAAAAAAGATTCTAGTACAACTGGCTCGTGAACCCGACAACTTCATATTGCTCGTATAATATATGCCCCCTCTCACCTATACTTTTTCCACTTAAGCCATAATTCCACTCTCACTCTTCAATCTGCCACTAAAACCTCGGCATTTTATAGTCCTCCTTTAACCTCTCCCACCGCAGAAACATCAAAATTAAAATGGCTCAGCTTAATCTTCTACTAGTCTCATTACTCTTAAGTGTGTGCTTTTATTCATGTCCTACTTCTGCCCAGCTAAGCCGACACCACTATGCAAAAATCTGCCCCAATGTTGAAAACATCGTCAGAGAAGCAGTTAAAAAGAAGTTTCATGAAACCTTTGTCACGGTCCCTGCTACCATTCGGCTCTTCTTCCATGATTGCTTTGTGAAGGTAATCAATTAATTGCACGCATTTGATCTGATGATTCATCTTATAAAGAAGGAAAACCATCTAAAGCATGTTCTTGTAGATTAATAAACTCATCAAATTCTTTCTATTTATGCTATGTATGTATGTCTGCAATGTCACACAGGGTTGTGATGCTTCAGTTTTGGTAGCATCGACACCAAACAACAAAGCCGAGAAGGATCATCCTGACAATCTTTCATTGGCCGGAGATGGGTTTGACACTGTGATCAAAGCAAAAGCAGCAGTGGATGCTGTCCCTTTGTGCAGGAACAAAGTCTCATGCGCTGATATTCTCGCCATGGCAACCCGGGATGTTATTTCACTGGTTTGTTCATAATCATCAATAATCTCACTCTAATTCAAGTGACTAATACCATTTGCATAATTTAATTTGTGTTTAATTGTATGATCAACTGGGAGCTTAATTGAGTTAATGCAATTTGCATGCATGTTCACTTCAGGCTGGTGGACCGTACTATGAGGTTGAATTGGGAAGATATGATGGGCTAAGATCAAAAGCTTCAGATGTAAACGGGAGGCTCCCTCAGCCAGGCTTCAACTTGAACCAGCTCAATTCACTGTTTGCTGCAAACGGGCTCACCCAGACAGAAATGATTGCACTCTCAGGTAATGCGCGTGCATCACACTTTCCAATCAAAGGGTGCTACCCAAATAATTATTAAACAGCTGCCATCAGACATGATCTCTGTTCCTGTGTTCCCTTTTGAGTTTGAAAATTGATTGGAAAGAATAAAAAAATTACGGATTTAATTTTGATCAGTTATGTGTTGGCTATCATCACATCAAACACTACATGATTAAAAAAGTTATTTTTTTTTATGAAATGATAATTTATTGTATAGCTCAATGTGCCAAGCAATTTTAATCAGATGAAAAGTACTAGTAATAGATTTAACATTGGTTAATGCGTTTATTGAATCAATACACAAACTAACCATATGATGAATCTACTTACAACTGTCTCGAAAATCTAGCTTGAAAGTTGAAACTCTTTCAATAAATTCACGCAGCACAGCACATGCCAAAAAAATTAGATCGGAAGTTGGGAAAAGTGTCAAGTATTCATTGAATATGTGCGAGATCATGAATTCAAAATTTATTATCTTTAAAATTTTGATTTAAAAAATGTAAGTCATTTTATTTATTTATTATTTGTGATAGTTTTTTGAGACAATTTTATCTTTCTAATCACTTATTATCTTGATTAAGAGTGAATGAATTTGAATAAGAAAGATAATTTAGGCATTTTAAAGCATGATTTCAGTTTTTAGTTTTTGATTTTTACTTTCAACCTTTTAATTTTTAATATTTTGTAAAGAAAATAGTAAAAATTCTGAAAACTGTAAATTTCAGTTTTCAATTTTCGTCTTTAATTTTTCTTTCGTAAATTCTTAATAACTAAAAAATTAAAAATTCAAATCAGTCAGCCGAGTGCCAAGAAATTTCCTTGCAAAGATGAACCACGTTGACGTGTTGTGATGGTGCTTCTTTCACTTGCCAGGTGCTCACACCGTTGGATTCTCCCATTGCAGCAAGTTCTCGAGCAGAATATACAATTACAAGAGTCACAGTCGAGTGGACCCTACATTGAACGAGCTATACGCATCAAAGCTGAAATCGATGTGCCCTAGGAATGTGGATCCAAGGATTGCAATCAACATGGACCCGGCAAGCCCACGAGCATTTGACAACGCTTATTACAGGAATCTTCAGAAGGGGTTGGGCCTGTTCACCTCGGACCAAGTCCTTTTTACGGACCAAAGGTCCAAGCCCGCAGTGAATGCCTTTGCCACTAACAGCAAAACCTTCCACGCCAACTTCGTCGCTGCCATCACCAAATTGGGCCGAGTTGGAGTCAAGAATGCACAGAATGGGAACATTCGTTCTGATTGTTCGGTGATTTAAATTTGCCACAGATGGGAGCGCAAGTTATAGAATCTTAAGGGGTAGATTATTTTCCGAAGAATTAAGTGAAAAAGTGTGGTGTACATGTGTTTTCTTTTATGCTTAGATTATTAGTACTGAAAGCAGTTAATATCTCTACTGCCATGATTCCTCAGCTTTTTGCTTCAGTTTATTTATCCCTCTTCATTTTCTTGCTTGATATAATCAACTTATTGCTTATCGATTATATGAGAAAATCAAGAGAATGAATTTTCCAATATCCATGATCTATTATGTAGTTACACTTATATGACTACAGTCTAAGTGACAAAATAGCGAAATCAAAAATTTTGAAAAAAGAGAGGAAAGTCTAAAGACTCTAAACAAGGCACCGGCATAGAGCATAGCAGTATTAGACCAGGACAGTCAGCATTGAAACCTATACAGGATATGGACACCCATTCAAAATGTGCATCCTATTGTCCATACTTCAAGACATTGAGTGGGGGAACTTGTTAGAGATGTAATTATGTCATCCATGGTACTCTGCCTAACAACTCAAAATCTTGGGAGAGTGCATCCTTAAAATGATTTCAGAGAATCAGAGTCTACCTTTTTTTTTTGTCGGGGTGGGGTGTTTTTTTTTTTTTGGGTTCGGGGGGGGGGGGGGTTGGGTAGAAATATCCACTGCCAGCTCTCTGACTCGCTCTAACGCTGTGCACTTCTGTTGGAGGAGGACAGTTCCTCCATTAGTCCAGCGCCTCCAGTGCATAGTCTACTTAACGGAGTGGCCAGGAGTAATGGGCTTATGCTCTGTCAACTCTACTCTTCACTCTTGTACGAGAGGAAATAAGTTGAAGAAATAAAAAATGCCCCAAAATCAAACCGATCAAACTTGGGCTTTCAATTAGCAGCACAAACTTCGAAGAGACTGTTATTATTTTCCATTTATATGTACTGAATGTTGCAACATCACTATCGCTGGAAACAAAAAGAGAAAAAAAAAAGAATATAATATAATAAAATCAAATAAAAATAAAAATCATTACTATTGGTGATAGTGATGTCTATCAGATTCACTGTGCACTTGGCCGTTATAACAACTAGCGTCATTTAGGCTTTCAACTTCTAGCTTTGATTAGTACAATGTGCTGCCAGTTTCAGCTCATTCTTCTGATGCATGCAAGCAAACCTTCTCTAGATGAAGTGGCCGATCTTCGGGTAGAATAACAGATGTTCAACTCTATCGCTGCTCGAAAGTCAGAAATTGATGCAGAAAAATCCAATACTCAATTGGCTTCTGCACGTACCCAGTCATAGGCAATCAATTCAAAACAGGTTGGGTCTGCCCAACAAATTTGTCCACAGATTTAGAACCAACAAAATCCAAATAAGGTTTTATCAATCTTTTAAGGTAAACAATTGCATTTGTCATCATAGCCCACTTCAATTCGCAAGCCCAAATATGAAGAAGTTGAGCCCACCTCTGGAAGAGCTAGAAGTCCATCACTGCAGCACAACACTCGTGTAGAGTTTAGTTTCTTCAATCAGGTGACACAATTAGGACGGAGAAGAGTTGGTTATATTGTAAAGTAAATCAAGTTTGCTAGAACTAATCCCTATATATAAACCAATTGTATAGAGTACCGAAGAGACTCATTCTAAATTCTCATAAATAAGGTTCACCGAAGTTTCTACGATTTGCTTTTGAGGAACAGTGTTACAATGATCTAGTGATCACATACTTTACGAGTAACGCTACAAACCAAAAAGTTCTACTGAGCTTTACAAATTCAACTAACAACTACAGTATGAAATTAACATAAATATTAATGATTTTTGCCAGTTAGCAAACAAGAAGTAATAAAAATAGAAAACATGTCATCTCAATCCAATTTTGCTGCTTCCCCAGCTCTCCACATTCTCTTTTTTTCATATCTACAGACACGTACAAGATAGAGTGAAGATTTGCAGCTTCGTGGCGTGCTGAAGGCCGTATAAACTTTTTTTGAGACCAAATTAATAATATCTTCATAAGGATCATGTATGAGTTTCGGGAACTACCAGTGGATCATAAGGATTGGTCCATACCGTTGGATGCATAAGGATTAACAGATGACGTTTATGGATCTATGACTAAAGCATCAAAGCAACCCAATTCAGAGGCATAAGATTCATACCATATGTTTTGCGCACAATGACTAATTCAGCTAAGGAGAAATTTGTTCCAATAAGAAAAAATGTACTATCAACAAGGGAAATATCCCAAGGTTTCATTCTTTGCGAGGTAAGTGGTTAATTGTTAAGAGTGAGAAGGAAATATTGCACCAGTATAATGATAGGCTTAAATCACAATAACTATTACTATTAAGTCGAAGCATGTGATAGTATAAGCCTATTATATAGCCGAATGGCAAACCGCAAGCAATGATTGATATACAATAGATGCTCATAGCAACAAAACGTAGATTACGAGACTGCGATAACTTAACGCCATTAATTCTGACTTCACTTTCAAATCTACCTTGAGTGGTCAAATGTGAGCAACTGAGCACCCTTAAAATTGGAGAGTTCATGGAGATGTTCAAAACAATTACTTATTTGCGGAGAAATTCTAAACTATATGTTCTTACAGAAGAAAATTTTGTTGCTTTCTACCATTTAACATTCATCATCTCAGTAATAGCTCTACAAAAGTAATATATATAAAGAGTAATGTTTGGTGTAAATTATAAAACAATATTAAATCAACACTCTCATAAGGTTAATCTTTATCATTTAGCAGGAGTGGGTATTGATACACTGAAAAGAAAATAAAAAAAATATGGTGAGTATTAATATAATATTATTTTATAATTTTATTGTACACTAAATATTATTTATATATAAATTAAAAGAAAATGAAAACCAACCTAACTAATATGATAAACAGTGAAAAGGTATTAAGAAGTTATTATCTCTACTAAAAATATTATTCTAACGCCTAAAAAGTTAATCTTTATTAGGACACTTACTTTACCATATTAGACATGATGGTAGTCGCTAATCATCCTCAGCATTCATCATATCCAATTATTGTAAATTGGGTGCCCCATTAAACACTCACGGTTAGAAATAACACAACCTTGTCTCCACTACCTGTACAAGACTTCTAACAAGTCAGTATAAGATAAGGTGCATGTATACAATCTCTAACCCAAAACTGAAAAGAGAGAAAAAAAAAAATCCCATCTACTGGTTTACTCCTAAAAGTACAATGTAGAAAGAAGAATTTGTTCTAATGACTAAGAGATTGAAAGCCAAAAACTGCATAAGAATATGAAAAGTTTATTATTCATAGAGCACACAGTGAGAGAGAAAGGATGTTCAAGCAGGCAACCAAGCAGAGGCAAAGATGACATTGTGGCCTTTCCACGTGAGCACAAGGTGTTCATCTTCTTTCTTCAATCCCCACCCAGCAGCATGCTCATCCAGCATGGCCTTAACTTCCGAAACCGAGTCCTCGCTGAAACCGATCCCATGAAAGCTCGCATTCCTCATCCGCTGCTCCCACTTGCTCTTGGGCTCAACCCGCTCAACCCTCTGAAGCCCCTCATGCGCTATCACATTCTCAATTTTCCAACAAATATCAGCTTCGTACCACTGCCTCTGCTTGCTCCCTCGCGGAAGGAACGTGTCCACCGTGTCGTACGGTATCCACAGATAATTAAACGCAGACCTTAGCCTACAAACCAAGTTATTCGACGTCAAATCCGCATCCTCATCAACCAAAACGACAATCGTAGGGTCCAAGCTCCGCAGTGCCTTAAGAAACATTGATCGCAACGAGGAATTACTAGTACTCACGGAACAAGAAGAATTATAATCATGATAAACGATATAAGGGTTCGAATCTGCTTCCGGAGACAGTGCAGTTTCGTCGGGAATGTAATGGAGCATCATGTGACAGTTCACAACCAAAGCCTCACTTGGTCGACCTTCCGCTGCGTGAACTATATTTTGCACCCGCAAGTGTTCGATCAAAGCCGCGAAACCGTCCGCGTAACTCGAAGAAACGACCCTGAATTCCATGACGACGTTCTTGGACCTTGCGAAATTGACCAACTTGGCGCCCAATTCCTCGTAGGAGAGGTCGAGCATGGGAGGGATATTGATGCCGTCCCTGGAGGCAGCACCGGGCACAGTGAGCTTGATGACAGGTGGCACCACGTGGCGGCTCGCGATGGCATCGATCAATGTCGGTATCTGCATGCAGTGCGTCAGGCTCAAGTCCACGATGTGGATGACGGCGAACCCTTCAGTAGCTTCAAGAATCGCGGCGTTGGCTGCGGTGAAACCGAATCGGTGCCAGGGTGTCAGGTCAACGAAGTTCGCCAATTCGATGACAGAGAGCTTGTGCGTCTCGACCGCGGCGAGGTTGTTATGGTGAGCGGTTGCAACGGCCGCGAGCAACTTGCAGCTTCCGGATTTTGCGGCGCGGGCGGTTAGGGCCCTAAGGAAGCTTCCGGCGAGGCGCTGGTTGGAGTCGCCGTCTGGGGGAGCTATATTGTTGAGGACCCAGAGGATTTGTTGTGCGAGCGTTACGTCGTTGGTTTCGATGGCGTTTGCGCAGTGGACAAGTAACTGTTCCATGCAAGTGGCGTCACCGAAGGTGCTACCTAGGGACTTAGGTGTTGTAGGGAACCCAGGCCAGGGCCTAGTCCTAGGGATTTGGTTCTTGTTCATGACGACGCTAGGGTTGGAGAAGAGGTGTGTGGTTTCGTGGTGCATAGGTGGTATTGTTCGGGTGAATTGCGTCATTGATAAGAGAGACAGAGAGTAAGGGGAGAGGAGAGTGTGGGGAACACGGGAATTAACTGGAAAATCAGAGGTGTAGCAGGAAAGGGGAAAGGGACTTGACTAGTAGTGGGTACCTCTACCATTGGGAAACGATCCAATTTGTGGGGTGGGATTATCGGGTTGTGTTTTCGGAAGGATTCTGCAAATGAATCGAATTGGGAAAAATAGACATTTCATCAGACTTTTGGTGAGGTTGTTATCCTTCTTCTTCTTCCCAAAAGAGACTAGTCAGTATAAGGGGGGGAGACTCTGCTCCCAGAAAAACACTAGGCGTCTGAAGTCAAAGTAGGATAAAAGGACCGTTCTTTGGGCGAATTTCAGGCTTTTTCAGTTTCTCCGAAACGGCCAAAGGGCTAAAGGAGGAATGACATGAACAACCTCTTCATGGCTACAAAAAGACTCTGATCCCACTCCTTTTTTTTCTTTCTTTTTTTCTTTTTCGTTCCTGAATTTACTTCTTGAGAAAAGAGAGAGCATGAGTGAGAGTGATGAGTGAGTGTGAGAGAGAGAGAGAGATAGAGGGTAGTACCTGTAGTTGTAGGAGCAGTGCTTTGCGTTGGATATTGGTGGCATGTGAAGCAGCCGGCCAGCACATTGTTTGTATGTGGGAGTTGGAATTTGTCATGTACTGCTGGTGGTGCTGGACATCAGTGTGGGGGATTTGAGGCAGTTAAGGTGTTGGCTCACTCACGAGCCAACCATCATATCATATCATATCATGAACAAATCATTTTGAGGCCACTTTCCTATTCACCAGCACCGCTTAATTGCCATAGCTAGTTAGCTATTAACATCATCTGTTTACTCTTGTTTGTTTGGGGACGATCTTGCTTGTACAAAGCTAGCCATTATTTATAATATATAAGAAAATTTCTTTATGTGATTGGAAGTGAGAAAATATTTGTTTTATTCTATTGGTTAATTGGCACATTAGTTTTCTATATTTTTAATATAATAATTAATATATTAATTAATAAATAATTTCTGAATGGGAATTTGTAGGTGAAAGAAATGAACCCGTAGTCTGGTCTGGTTGATATTTTGTTTCCTCGTTTTTATTTTGCCAATCATATCCTCAATTTTATTATCTTTTTCATATTAGAATAAGACTCCGATTGTACAACGAATTCTGGAGTCTACCAGATAGCATAAAATATATATTATAGTATATTGCTGTATATGAAATGATGTGACATGGATATGTCTATATTATCCACTAATGACATGCACATCAACGGCATGAATCAGAAACAAGAATGATAAAATGCATTAAGATTTAAGAATATTAACATGATCAAGTTGTACGTTACATAAATATAAATCCACACATGGTTTAGCCGTTTCTACACAATCAAATATAGGACAATCCGCAACAAGGCTTGGAAACTTTGTGTACAACAACAAAAGGGTCATTAACTTACCTCATATTGCTTAATCAAATGACGGAATAGACAAAACAAATATATGAGAATCCCTGGTCAAAAATTACTGTTTATTGTTTGCCATACATCGTTTTCCACTTCTGATTGGTCCCCGTTATCTCTATTAATATCAAAATCCAGATCAGAACGTCAAGTCCTTTTATTTTATACTATTCTCTAGGGAATACTACATTTCTTTAAACATTCTCCAATCATTCTCTTTTTTCACTCACTCACAAACAGACAGAAAGAATACTTAATAGTATTGTTTTTGTCATTTTGTGGCCTTATATATCCATGTTAGGACCAGCTTAGCAGAGACAGAAATTTTTGAATGAAAACAAAGAAAGGCATCTCACATGAAATGGCACGCCCCTTAAAAGTGTCTAGTGTGTAAACATCTACTCAAGATTAGGAGAATTACTCAATTAGTACACAATTACTAAATTAGTATTGCTACGAGAATTATTACGAAAATTATTAAAATTTTGTCATAACTTAAGGAAAATGGTTGAATTAGCTAAAAGATTAAAGCATATTCATCTATTTTTTTGGTCAACTTTACACTAGCCTGGTCTGAATTTCGCCCCTCTACTCTTTCTTCTGTCGTTAGGGCCCAAATTTGATGTGCATGTGTACACTTATGCACGTGCATTGCAGGGTAAATTGTCGATTCTCAACCGATAGTCTTATCAAGCGGCTGCTTCATATATAGATCACCGCACCAGTGCTCCTGTGATTTCAAAATTTTCGATGGACCCCGCAATATTGCATACATATATGAGCTGTATAAAGCATTTTGGTCCACCGGAGTTGAAATTATTCAAACGTCGTTTTCCCGAATCCTATAAATCTTATAAAAGCTCTAACATGTTCGTTTCTTTTACCACACAACTAGCTCTTGTTTGCCAACTAATTTCTCTGTTTCATCCTTTCAGGAAAGAATTAATAACGGAATCTTACAATAAAAAAGGTGACTAACTTTTTGCCCATATCAGTTATATATATATATATCACAATCCACTCTGCCTTCAACATTGCTCATGCACTGCTTAGTTTAAGAAGGGAATGAGACGAGAATATAAGAAAAGCACATAAGGAGAACCACAAAAGTTAAGGACGCATAATTATAATTTTTGTACATGAGAATTTTGAGGGGTATTCCTAAACTTGAGGTACAAGAACTACAGGACAAGAGGATAAAAGCAAACATCTTGAAGCAGTGGTTTGGAATTTGTCTGAGAGAATTCTCTCTGCGTCCAGAGTAAATATTTATTCCTTGATTAGAACAACACTAAAAACAGAAAATACAAGCACGAAACTGACGAAAGTAATGTAAGTAACCATGTGCTTTTAGATACCCACGTCGATAGGAATTGTTCTTTGAATATTTAAATTACTACTTATAGTTAATTTGCACGCTTCGTCAGATGAAATATGTTAGTTTCTAGGAAGGGAACTTACCTAAAACATAAGCAAGCCAAAGTTATAAAGAAAACATTACACGATTAAAAACTTTTTCGGAATTTCAGATTTAAAATAATATGTTATAATTGTGAACATTTGAATGAATTTGAGAGTTATATCATTATTTCATCTAACAATTACTATAATTTTTGTTAAAAATTATATATATATATATATATCATATATATATATATATATATATATATCATATATATATATTTGTTTCTGAATATGTAGTATTATTCAAGTGATAAAGACATCATTAAGGAGCAATGTCATTTTTTGTTGCTGTAACTATAGACATCTCTACATTATTTAAGAATGAGAATAATTTTATTTGAATTAAAATTGAATCTGTACAAGAGAAGTCTCTCAATTTATAGCATATTTCCTCACAAAACTGACATATGGACCGACTTTTGTTCTCTCTACACTTACAATTTATAGTATGCTATTTATTTTTCTTTTTTGTGGAAAATTCATCCAGAAAAATACTTAAATGTACATTTTTCTGACAAAAATAAAAATAAAAAATTATCTCATTTTTACATGATTCTAAAATACTATTCATTGTTTAGTGTTGTTAAATATAAACAGTTTTAGCAAGTCTACAAACAATTTGGAATAAATTAAAGAATGAAAGTTAATAAGAATCATTCAACCAATCAACTTAAGACTCAGTATCTTGAGATTTTTTTTTAATAAGATAGTTAAAAGGCTAAAAACCCTCCCTCTGAAAGGAGGGAACCAAACTACAATGATAGAATAAGAAAATCAAGTCAAATAAAAGAAATATAATATTAAAGAACATCAATAAAAGACTCCATAAAGCAAGAAAACACTACCCTTCGTATAGTCTCCAGCCCAACCTCTCCATATCCAATTCTTATGCTCTTTTTCAACACAGAGTAGTAGCAGAACCAAAACTCTACACCTTAACGAGGTCTCCAGCAAAACTCCACCTGCAACTTTCTCATTAACACCAATTCTATTGTTGAGCTTCCTTTATTCTTCACTTCACCACGTTTACACTTAAGCTTCTTTTATTGAGATTCGATATTAAGCCTTTTTCGTTGTGGTAGAACAAAATTTACCTCCTGTTGGCCCTTTTTTAGGTCATGCCTCCTGGCTTTTTGTTTAGTACATGCCTCCTGCCAACGATTAGCTTGTTGATTTGTTCAAATTGTTCAAGATGCTGTTAAAATAGAGTCCAATGAAAAAAGGAAGCCCAATCCTACAACCAAAGAATGCCCAATCCTATGGGCTAATTAATTTTCTAGCCATTCACTTTTTTCATCCACTTATCCACTCACTGTAAGCATAAAAGTGGACAGCATTGTTTACCAAAAACAATAGGGGGACAGCATGGTCGTTTACGGGAGAAACTGTCAGCCCATTCAAATTCAAAGGTCACTAAGGGATCCCAAAACCCAAAAAAGACCAAAACTTGGTCAAGTATTCCCCTGTCGGAGCTGAATTATTCTCGACCCAAAAAAAAAAACTAAATTATTTGAATTAATGCGTAACATCGTCATTTGATGACTTTCTTTTTTTTTTTTTTTTAATATGTTTGATGGCTTTCTTCAAACAAAGAGCAGCTTAACTATCTATCAAAAGATTTAAAAAAAAAAAAAGAGAAGCTTAACTAACCACAGCTCTAATATGGGTGGAGGGCCAGATAGCACGAAAAGAAAATGTTTAGATCGATGTATTAGGGGCTTATCCTTGTGAAAAATAATTCAATGGGAAAGTTCAGGCCTCTTATTATGGAAAACTCACAAATGAGGGTTTAACAACAATAATAGACTTAGTAATAATGGGATCACATAATAAACTTTATTTTTTTATTTCCTAGGTCTTAAGATTAAATACAATGGTAATATATTTCTAGCTAGCTTCAAAGTCAGTTTAATTTAAACATACTTTGTCAAACACCAAAGCATATTTGGAAATGACGTTTCATGCACAATTACTCACCAACTACAATTTTTACAGTATCTTTATGTGGCCAATTTGTTATATTAACTTCTAGACAGCACAAGAAATATCAAACACTCTAAAACAGCGAGAGAAATTCTTATATATACCTGGCGTAATATATGAATAAACTTCATGTATAATAATAAAATGACATTTTAGTTAGGACCCACCTTTAATTTCTATATTTATTTAATTAGTATCATTCTATAATTGAATATGGACCATGTCTACGTAGTGCACTAAATGCATGGAAGAATTTCTCAGAACAAAATACAATACTAACAGGGTCAAAAGAAACATCATCACATGAAATGGACTTTTTTATACGTTGACAGCGGCAAGCACTTATCCTTATCCAGTCGGCGGGTCCTGATTTATTTGTATACGTTGATACGAAGGAAAATGAACAAACATAATTGCAGTTTAATTAAATTATGACCGCAAGTTTATGAAAATCTTCCGATCAACTACTACCGAAAGCTTATACTTTGTAGGTGCAATGAATATGGGCCTTTAAAGAAATCAATACTTTCCAGCTAAGGTTGATTTCTGATAACCTGTTAGGCCATTTTGACCAAAAAGAAAAATGAAAAACCTATTAAGCCACAAAAAGGGTTAAAAATTACAAACTTCAAGAGAAAGTAGTTCATGATGGAACCATCGAGTAATGTTAAGGCAACAAACCCAATAATAATAATAATATAATGGAAAAATAATAATAATATAATGGAAAAGTTTGTTATACTTTATAAGAATTAGTAAACATTATGTTAGGATAATCTATAAATTAATTTAACGTTATATAACTAATGTAATATGATTTAACTTATACGTTCTTTAAGATATGTGAACAGAATTGAAAAATGCTGGTATAAATTTGAATCTGACAAAGGTGCACGTCAGGCTTTTAGGCTCGGCTTGTCAAGTTTAAAAAGCTCATTTGAATCAAGCAAATGATTGGAAAAAGTTATGAAATAATTTACTACTCGTGCATCTTCTACTAATTTTTCTATCCTCCTTTATTAATAAATTAATAACATTTAATAGGAATATTATTAAAAAAAAATTAATGATATTATATTACATTTTTTGGAATAAATTGGATTTTAAAATATGAAAAATATGATTCAAAGGAAACTTTGTATTATTAAGCATAGATGGAGTTCATAAAAGGCTTATAGAAACATTTTAGTTGTAATTTGAGAAAAAATTTGATATCAAAGGAATCAAGTATAACAATGAAAAGAAACTTTATTCCCATATCAAATATACATGCAAACCATCTCAAATATGAGAAGTTTTAATTGAACTTAAGTAAAGAATCATGTTTCTTATTCCACCGCAATGATAGTGGATTGTTGGGAACCACCGCCTTTTAGGTGTACAAATGAATAATGATGGTGTCGCGTTCGTAGATGAAGGTGCATATGGACTAGGAGCTATTATTCACGATTGGTATGTCTGGTCGGTCATAGTGAAGATAGGGAAACATTTTAGAGATGCTAGTGTGAATAAGGCAAACACAACAATATCGATTTATAATAAGGCATTTATGCTTACTTCCCCTTTTACCATGTCCTCATTTTTATATAGGATTAAATTACTTACCACTCGTTCAACAACAACATCTTGTTGGTGATTCAATCTCTTCTTATTATTATTTCATGTGATAGAGATATTTATTTAAGTAGGGTGTGAAATAAGAGAGAAATACATGGGTTTAAGAAAAATTAATGATTTAAATTTTTTGAAAATTTCAATGACTAAGATGAAGTTATTTTAATTTGGGCCACGTTAGCATGTCATGTGGGATTAACACGACACGCCATTGACACATGACATGCCACGTGTCATTTAATGTGCCACGATAGTACAAAGTTATGGTTGACTAATATTTATTTGATCAAGTGCTAAACCAACTTACGAAATAAAATTTTAAGAATTAAAAAATTAATTTTAAAATTTTAGAAATTAAAATGAAATACATTTATAATTTCAAGGATTAAAGTGAACATTTATTTTTTTACTGTGTTATTTATGAACGGATTGAACTGTCATAACACCTCTGCAAATAGTGCATATGATGGAATTGCGAGTTCGGCTCCGAACGACCCCTTTCTCGGTGTGCATTTGTTGGCCAAAAAATTTAAAAAATTACCGTGATTTCTATGGTAAGTGTGGAAAAACATTACCGCAGCGATGCAGGTTCGATTGACAGTAGCAAAGTTAAGCAAACTAATTAACGTACTGAAGTCTCTATTCATTGATTTGCTTGTATCATATTATACGTTATGATGGTTTAATTTGGGCTAATAAAAGTAGCAATAATGCATGTTGTGTTTAGGACGGATCTAATTTATGTTTGAACAGAAATTAATCTTATTGAGTACCGGCGCATCACATGATTTTTTATTTTTTATTTTATTTTTCAGTTGTGCACATGTTAAACAGCCAATAAGCCCCGATGCAGAGTCACAAATAGAAAAAAAAAAAAAAAAAAAACTTGCAAAGATTTATGAGTACATGATTTATAATTTATTCTACAGTGCCTCTGATAGTTTGGTGTACATATATACAGTTGCCACGCACTTACCCAAACACTGGTGGTATATAGCCAACCTCAATGGAAATAGGAAATTGACCTCTGGAGTTGGAACTTGGTATGGAAGAGGCCGGCGACTTTAAAATCATTTGAAGGGCCATTTCTTTGTGCGAAGGCCAAAGACCAATAATGCGTAGGCTTGGTTGCAATTCGAGAGACGTGTATTCAGATACGTTGCCATTCAAGAGTTGCAATAACGTGTCTAAATTAATAACAAGTAATTAAATTAATATGGATACTGGCATGCCCAGAATTATATTATACATCAAGGGGAATCTCAAAAGCTAACATGAGCAGCGAATAATGGTGCGGCAACGTCATCCGCATTCACTTTCAGGTAGACCCAGGGTGGCAACTAGCTCGGCAACTTGCAATAACATACAAAATTCCAAACATTAAAAAAAGGACCATCGAATCGTGGCCCGAATTCCCGCTGATCATAGACAATCTTATGAGCGAAGAATTGGAGATGGGGCACAAATTAGATGCCTAACAAGGTATCTCTATGCTACGCTGTCCAGATATTTCCATTATATATCCCTTTCATCACCTGTCTTGAGTCTTATTAGACTTGTCTTGAGTCTCTAACCAAAATATTTCATAAGATCAAAATTTGACAAGGAAAGGAAGAATATGTTTCTCAGAAAATAACATTACTATAATCTTTACTTGTTCTTTTCCTCCATTTGAAAAACTTTCACATGACAATTAAAACTACAATATCTGGTCTTAGAACTAAATTAAGTGCCGCATTAAGGTTATAATTTTAAGAATACTAAGAATTTCATAAAAAATACATTCCTGAAATTTTCGCTTCTATCTGTAAGGAAACACCGAACTAAACATAAAATTTAAGCCTTGTATATATGTGATGTATGATATGAAAGTTTTCACAGCAATAAATATTTACGATAAATGCTCATAACGTATGTTGCCTGAATCAAGGTGAGGGCACGAAGTTGATATGCCGTAGTAATTTCAGAATCAACTTCATGCAAGACAAAAACAGAGTCATGATTGTTCGCATGTAAAATGGTACGGTCATATAAACAAGTTTGAAATTTACTGGATATATGATAAATAGGCTTGTTGTACGTTTTTGTACGTGTTTCATGCTAAGGTCTAGCAAGCTAAGCTTTCATTTTAATAATAGTTGTTAGATATTAAAGTTAAATACAAAAGCAGCACTTAATATACGAGCACGCACCTTACGGTTCAGAGAAGAATGTTAATTTAAGCACCGGAAGATATCTTCTGGTTGGATGGCAAGACCGCATCCGCACCAAGAAGCTTGGAATTTGTCGTGATAGCTAAAATTTCATTTTTCCAAGGGAGCGTTGGTGAAATCCGCGTCACGCCTTTGTTTAGCTTTCCTTGTCCTCCTTCGAATAATTTTGTTTGCCACATCTCGTTTTCATATTCCATGTTTTTGTCCACGTGCCAGCCCCATATATACGCATCGAACAGAAATTATTTATCCTCAAACTCAAATCCCCTACTCACCAATTAGGTTTGACAGTACATAAGCAAAATAATTCATCCATGCTTGAATACTTATTCATTTTAAAAACTTATTTTATTTTTAAAATAATTATTTATTTTAAAATTTTAGATAGTATTAATTATTTTTTATAAATAATATCTCTATTAAATATTATTAACTCATTAATATAGGAGGAGAGAGGTAGTTGAAATACTGAAAAGAAACAAGGTAATTTAGTACATTATTCTTAATTTTTATTAACATTAATATTTTTTAATTGTTTTCTTAATTCTAGTAAGCATTTATAATTGGACAATTATTCAAGGACATATAGAGTAAGTAGTTACAAAATTGAAAACTCAAAGCCATTATTGTCTATGTTTATGTTATATTACAGATTTTACAAAGTATAATTAGTGAGACATAGAAATGATATAATTTAGAAATAGTTTACTTCTGAAAAATTCTAGGGTTTTTTTTTAAAAAAAAAATACTTAGCTCTATTCATAATTTAACTATTCAAATATTTTATTCCAATGCACGATGTTTTAATCAGACGATGCACCTGCATTTTTTATTTTCTTAGAGTGATCGGCTTTTTTTTTTAATATATAAACGATGTTTCTAATTATTTTCACAATTTTTTGAATTTTTTCTTATTTAATTTAATTCCTAAAAAAATCTTCAAAATTAAATGGGCAGACATTATGTGATTCTATATAAACAAAATTGTAGAAATTAATTAAGTTCAAATTACATTTAAACCTAATTATTTTATATTGTTTGTACGTTGCCCTCTATGTGTGATCACAAAAGAAAAAACTCAAAGTTTGAAAAAAATATGGAAGGATTTGTATATTAAGTAGACTTTAAAAAAAATCAAGAAGAACATGTTTGTGGGGTTCGCCCCGCCCACACCATGACTTAAAGTAAGTAGATCGAATTGTCTTGTCAGAATAACGTGCTTGGTAAAATTTAAGTTCCCTCTAACAAAACTTCAGCCTTAAACCTTGGCTCTAGTAAAACAGTAAATTACGTCACGTTAAAAAAATAAATAAATTGCATCTATGCTGAGTTGAAAATATCCATATATAGTGAAAATGAAATAATGCATTCACATTCAATTTTGATTGAAGCCTAACTCATTTGTTTAATATAAAATCAGTTTTTTAAAATTATAATTTAAATAGATACTTAAAAAAAAAACTAAAGAGTTAGATTTTTACTCTCAAAATTTAGTTATGAAAAAAGTGATATGACATAGTTACTAATTTTTAGATAGATAAATGAGTTAAACTTCTTAATACCATTTAGTCACTATTTTTTTTTTCCCTTTCTATCGAACGCTTTTATAATTTCTCCTGTTCTGTAGCATTGCTTTACTAACATACCAGAAATAAATGTCGATTATGTGTCGCACACAGAGTAAGGCATTGGAATTGTAGCGAAGAAGGAGGCGATGCCAATTCGAGAGTGGATAGAATGAGAAGTGAGAGGATCAACGATCAAGAGACGCTGTACAAGCTAAGTGAGTGGTAATGGAAGATGAGGTGTATGTGGGAACCTCATGGGAGAGGGTTCCGTGGGCTCCATGGCAAATGCGGCGAGACGCAGCAATATAATGCAGAAAGAAAAGAAAAGCCATTTGCTTCACTTGCTTTAATTCTTGCTATCCATTTAACTCAACCAGATGTGAGACGACGACCCCCAATTTTATTTTATTTTTCGAAAAAGCTCAATCACAGATATGGCTTTTGTTTACCCTCTTTTCTCCACATTCTTATTGGTTTATTCTGAATTTAACAAAATATTTTAATGTTTGTGGCTTAATCTGCAGGTTGGGGAGATGAAGTGGCTCCAACTCACTTCTCTTAATTTCTACGAGAAAATTACTTGAATGTTTTTAATGTTGTTGTAACAACGTACATAATAAAGGCAAAGTAAAACAAATAATTCTAGAAAATAAATATTACACTTTATAATTAATCCTCCTGAGTTTCTGTATAATGAAACCTTTTTAATTTTTTTAATTTTTGTCCACTCGATATTATGAGGAATAAAAAAATTGTGTTAAAACTATATTTGAACCATGAATAATCAATAGCCAGTGGTGAAGAAAGAAATTTTTGTAGTACTACTATTTTAACAAAAATGTATTAAATAAACATCTCTCATTTTTTTTCATGTGTCAAAATTAGACTATGAAAGGATGTGTTTATTGACAACCACTCCAATCCAATAATAAAATAAAAGTCCTTTTTCTTTAAAATGGACTACACAAATTCAAAGGTAATAAATTAAGTATCTGAACTCAATACGTGATAAAAGATATATAAAAAATATTACTCAATATGATATGATAATAAATTCTTATTATTATAAAAAATACTTTTATAATTGTATTTAAATATAAAATAAATTTCTACTTCTAATTCTGATTCTGATTCTACTTCTACATCTGAAAAATATTTCTCTAATAAGTTTAACCATACAAGCTCAATACCAATATACCTGCATGATAGTTTTTTCGTCATTTTCTTTTTTCAACCAGTATTGGCTACAAGTAAGAATTGGACAACAAGAAAGACAGCCAAAACACGACGCTGACTGGTAGCCGTATTCGTTGGCATTACCATCAATAAAGTGAAATGCACAAAAACAGGACGCAATCAGCAGCTGTGGCTTCTCGATTCCTGCTCCTTCATTGTAGTTTGTGGTTTGCACGCCTCTTTGCATCCTCCAAAAGTCGCCTAACAAGGCAAAAACCCATATACTAATAACAAATCCTTGTCTCTATATCCCTCGCTTTCTTCCTAGCAATTACCAATTAATGTTACTTTATTACCTCACATATAAATAGTGTTTCTACTGGGGGATTTTCATGATTTGATATGTCTCGATAACTCATCCCTAAACCCTTTAATCCGTCTTGACCTCGACCTTATTGGGTTAGTTTCAAATGCTAAAATTTAATTTGCTACGCTTTTTAAGGTGATTAAATAATTATTTTTAAGTTATAAAAATTCTCTTAAATTTGGTTTTTATTTATAAAATTTTATAATTTTATTTTATAATATCTAAATCTTTTGATATATGTGGTCTAAAAATTGAATTGATCATGTTTAATCTGATCACTAGTCGAGTTTTTATTAGGTTATATTCAAACTAAAAAACTTAATTGGGTCTAAAAACAAAGTCAGATTCAAGTTTAGTCTAACTCATTGCAACCCATCTTTGTACACCCCTAATTGGCATGCTGGTTGTGAGTTTTAAAATTTCAACTTGGTACTTCTTTTTAGTTTAGTTTAGATTATACTTTAGATTACTTGACTCAATTTGAAGTCATATAATTTTTTAAAAGTTTATTTTGAATTTAATTTTGATACATTAATAGTGTAAAATATTTTGTATTGTCACGAATTAAATATTTTATTTACATATTTTTAAGTAGTGGGTAGCATAATCAACTATCATATCATAGTTGATGTAATAATATATGATTGAATAATTGTGTGAATACAATTACACTATCAATGGATGGAAAAAAATATTACACTATTAATGAAAAGAAATTAAATCCATAGTTTTTAAAAAAATTTAATTGTAAATTATAAAACGTTTATATACAAACTAATATATTTTAGTTTTAAATGTATATTATAATTAATTTTATTCTATTTTATTTATAAAATTTTATAATTTTATATTACATAATATTAATTCTTTATTTTTTTATGAATATGTTAATTCTTTATAAACTATCTATTGACTTAGTTTGACCCAATTATTAATTGAGTTATTATAAAGATCCATGATATATCTGACGACAAGTTTGCGTCAAAACACAGAAAAAATCAGTCACGCGGTGGCTATTCTAAATTTTCAAAAAATAATAAAAATAAAAATAAAACATTATGAGAAAATCAACAATTTATGGGCTCGGCACATGATGCAGATTCCCCAACTACATAGCATTTTTTAATTATAAATCAAGACTGAATTCAAAGAAAATGATGTGGTGAAAAAAATAGGTCAAATTCAGATTTAATTAAACCCAACCGAACACATTGTTTCTACATCTCTGGTTTCCACCTTTTAGTCTCGGAGTATGTGACTGCCTAGTAGCGTCGAGTTCTCCCCCATCTAAACTGGAGGACCGACTGCTGAGCTGATACAATCACATTCCTTAATGTTAACGTTTGGTTCTACACTACCATATGTATATATTTCACTACTATTTTATTTAACAGTTGAGAAGTCTGGGATTCTGCAGCTCCACCCTCTAAGACCTCAAAACATTTTGATTATCTCGAAGTTATTCTCGTATATACTAAAATAGTGTATATATTATCGCTCAAATATTGATCTGAAATGGCTGGGGTCCTCGTGATGACTGCGCTAAGGATTCGATTTGAGATTATAAATCGGCTATGCACTTGTAGGAAGGAACTCCAATCCAGATATCAATGTAATCACAAGCTGCCAGTCATTTATTTACCGACAAAGACCGGAATTTAAAGCGGCGCAGTTTAATATTGACTTGCAGGTAAATAACAACGACATTTGGATTGAGTCTGAGTCACCAGACAGCAAACACATGCCTCTGCTAATTGAACCAGGCCGTTTTTATTTATGTTACGGGCGCAGCTGGGAATCCTCATGCGCCATTCTCACCCACATCTTATCAACCCCCTTAGTCCCATATCAATCCACCAAATTAAGTAGATAATGTTAAAGTTTTGCCGGATTATTTGCAAAACTAATAAAAGAATTGAAAATAAAAGAAAATTTTACATAATCGTTATTTAATATTCATGTCACACGATCATAACACACGTTTCATAGACAAAAAAGGGAGAGAATTCAAAGGAAAAAAATAAAAGGCAAAAATTTATCACCGACGAACCCTCATCTTTCTCCCTCTGTCTACAAAGAACAAGAGAGAGAGAGAAATCCTGTGCCGGTGTATCTTACAAAATCTCACCGGATTTCGATTTCCGGGAAAGAAAAGCACCTTCTCTAAAATAAAGCGTTCATAAATATTACAACTACAAGTGCGTGTGACCCCCTTACTTAGATTCAGAAAAACGCGAATCTCAGAGAGAGAGAGAGAGCGAGAACCCTCAGACGAAAAGGTTGAGGACTTTCCGGTCTCCGCCGTGACCGTATGGGTCTCCGACGCCGCACGCCGTTGTTGTCACCGACTCCTCCTCCGAATTCATCGACGGCGTCCCCGCCCGGCGAATCTCTCGCCGGCAGCCGCTCTGCACGTGACTCGGCGTCAGCCGGAGGTTAAGATCGGTGGTCACCGACTCATCGGATCGCCTGCGCTTCCCGCAGGAAGAGCCCTTATTGGACCGCGAGCTTGTGAATCGGATGTTTGGGTTCGGATCTCGGGGGCTCCACATGTCGGTGGTGCACGTGACTTCACCATCCGACGCATCGTCGGCGGCGGCGGGAGCGGGCGCGTCGAGGCCGAGGAGCTCCGGCATGGCCCTTAGGGTTCCGCCGCGGAGCACCGTCTCGACGGCTGCCTGGCACACGTGCCAGTTTCCGGTCCAAAGAAGCCCAACGGCGCCGTTAACGGGGTTAACGGTTCGCCCACACGCTTCGAACAATAGAGACTGAAACAAAGCTGCATAGAAGAACCGTTTAGTTAAAAAAACCGAGAAAATAAGTGAGATATAGTTTTTTCTTTTTTTTATTAAAAAAAAAGGAAGATTAGAATTACCGGGTCGTTGGGGTTCAGGGACGTTGGAAATGAAGGACATGAGGCCGGCACGGCCGAAGAATTTGGCCACGAAGACAGTGGCATGGCCTTGGGCCTCGGGGGTCTCGATCCACTGAAGACAAGGCCTTAAAATACAGGTCTCGCTGCAACCCTTCCGAAGGACACGGCACCCGTTGCAACTCATGCCTATATCCTAGCTCTTGCTTTTTACTCTCTCTATCTTTGGCCTAGTTATTACCACAAACAAATTAATTGGGAACTTTGTTTTCTTATAATTGCACAACTGGTCCTCACATGAACAACAGACACTAAAGGGGACCAGAAGAAGAGGGTGGTGGTGGTAAATTGAGGAAAGAAGATGGGGGAGATAGGGAATGGAACTTGTTTCGCAGGTGCAGTTGGGGTATAAATAACCAGGAGGAAGCAGCTGGGTGGGGTTGGTAATTAACCGGGGTTAGGTTAAGGCAGGAGTGAGTGTGAGAGAGAGTGGGTGTGGTGTGGTGTGGTGTGTGTCTCTGTGTGTGTTTTTGTGTGGGAGGGGATGAGATTCCAAGGTCTTGGGCGTGCGCGGCTCCGTGTTTCCGCGGATGGATGTTCCTCAGCCGTTGGATTTCTTGCCTCCTTTTCTCTTAGCTTCAGATATTGATAGGCGCCTTTCCCTTTCATCTTACGTGGAATGTATAGTTTCTCTTGCTTTTCGTCCCTGGAATTCTTACTAATTTGTCCCTTTTTTATTCCCAACTGTGTACTACATAATAATTTTTTAATTTCTTCGATTATGTAATGTTAAGAAAAACTTGAAAACAAATTACAGTATTTTTTAAAATATACTAAGATGTAATTTAAGTGTACGTGGTAAATATTAAAAATAATACCTATTGCTCTTTATTAAAAGATCTTATTTATTTAAAGCGCGCATGTTTATGTTATATTATAAAACATAAAATATTTGTTTGAGGAGTTAAAAAAATAATAAAAAGTTGATAGGTAAGTTTTATGTATACAATTATATATTAATTTAATCTTTCAAATTTTTATTCCTAATTAACTATATTGATTAAGGACTAAAAATGAAAATAAGTTTTTTACGAATTAATCTCATAGGTAAAATTCATTTTCACCCATACTGAACACAACCTTTTGGTGAGAAATTTCTCAGTCATAAAATCAGGTCATTCTTATTAGTTGTGTCTCCTTATATTCAAATAATATACCCAAATACGGTATTAGGTTGGTGCTTTTGCAGAAGAAAGAAAAGAGGACGATGAAGTCTGTTCTTTACATTGGCAGCACTTTATCAACGAAAAAGAATCTAAAGTGGTAATGGCTTCGTGAATTCTATCATTCTTTTCATCATCTCTCATTTTGAATTATTAAAAAGGTAAGTAAATATTTTAAATCACCTAATATTTTTAATAGAATTTAATTTCTTTCATACGGATAAAAGTATAGTAAGTTTACACTTTTAATCTGTGTGATTGTCGTACCTCTGCATGGGTCTCATAGGCCACAATCACATCTAAAAACATTGATGAATCCATAAAATTTTAGTGATAGAGGTAAAAATAATACACAAACATAATATGAAGTTTTATATAATTTTTATTTTAATATGAAATTAAATATAATAAAATGTTGGACAGTAAAATATACATATACCTATATATTCTTAAAAAAAAAAATTATTTGTAGTGGGGGCAAAAGCCCCAAGCCTAGCATTATTCACTTGTACCCGTTCTTGTCCAAAAGCAGATACGCTGTGGATGAAAACATGATCTTCCTTAGAGTGATAATAAGGGATTTAAGTAGTTTATATATACAAGATAATGGATTTACATTTCATTATCGGCAATGGATGAAAAAAAATATATGTTTCCTTTTTAAAATAAAATTTTTAAAAATTATATTTTTATTTTACATTAGGTGATATTAAACAAAAAATAATAAAGCTCTCTGCTTTTTTTAAAAAAAGAACTATTTTTTATCTTAATGTTCTGATGGTTATTATGGAGCTCATAATCTAGTGGCTATTACCGGTGGCCAATGCATGGAATGGTGTGAACATGTACTACAATATACGAGTTGTAAAAGGAGAAATAAGAGAAAAGGTAGGGTGCGTTTGTTTGGTTTTTTGGAACCTCCAAATCACTTTTCTCAATAAAAAAAAATTACTTTTTATATTTTTGAATAATTTTTAACAAATAATTAGAATCTCAAAAAAATCAATTTTCATCTTTTTCAATTAAATATAAAATTTAAGTATTATATTTTTTTTTCAAAATTTGAAACAAATGTACCCATAATATATAATATATCTTCCTAAATGTAAATGATATGCATAATAATTTTTTAATTCAAAATTTTATTCTAATTCTTTATATAGTCCTTGAATATTTTGAATTAAGAGGATTGTTAAATTAATTATGAAAAATATTATTTATACTAAGTATATATGAAATATTATATCGATGCACACATTGCCTATTATATAAAGAATGTGTACTACGTACATTCAAGTAAAGTTTAATCTCCATCTAATAATAAATTAAGTGCAAATTAACACGATATCTCATAAATAAAAATAGCACACTTCCTAATTATTAAGAAGCCATGGCAATATTCAAATAATAAACAATATTCTGCAGTTCCGTACCAATTGCAAGGATGTAAGGGCCAAACAGTGAGAAATAGGAACAAAATAGAGGGTTTAGAATTGATTTAATAGTAATGAATTTAGGTAATATTCATGAAGTTGTATATTCAAATCTTATTATGAGTTTTTTTTTTCTATTTTGGAATATAATATATTTCAATAAATTATTAATTATTTTATGATCATTTTGCTTCTATGATAGATAATGTAAAATTGGAAAGAGAATTTATGAAAATGAGTTATAATTACTAAATGAAGAGAAAATATATGATCACTTATAAAAGTATATTTTATAATTTTAATCTTTTACTTTTAAGTTACATACGCGCACAAATTTTGATACATCTTGTCCCTCTGCTTTTATTAACGCAAAACACACCATGCTTCTGCAGTTATTTATAAATGAATTAACTTTTTGTTAACCCAAAATTATGTCCCAGTTAAGCAAAATATATCACTATTTTTATTTTTTACGTCTAGAATTATATTGATCATAATGAGGTTTGAATCTAGAATTTTATGTATACTACTCAAATTTCTTACTATTGAACTAATCCTAGTGGCTATATATATATATATATACACACACACACACACCACTATTAGACTAATTCTTAAAGCTTATAGTCTCTTCATTTGATAACATATAAGTTGGCTTGAGTTTTTCTTTTCTATTTCAAGATATAAGACATTTCAATAAATTATTAATTATTTTATGATCATTTTACTTCTATGAAAGAGAATGCAAAATTGGAAAGAGAATTAATGAAAATGAATTATGATTACTAAATAAAGAGAAAATATATGATCATTGATAAAAGTATATTTTATAATTTTAATCTTTTACTTTCATTTTAGGTTATGTTATTCTCAACACATACTCACACATATGTTGCTACATATTTTCCCTCTGCTTTTATTTACGCAAACCACTCGCACACGTCTATTATCACTTCTATTATATTAATTATTTGTTTAGTTTGACCGAAACACCCCTTTTCCTTCTAAATATATGAATGGTTAGTATAAATTATTTATTAGCCTTCATAACATTATCAAAAGTTATTATTGTCAATTTAATTTAAAACAAATTTAATTATTTAAAATATTTCATATATATCTCATATTTATCCTTTATACGGTAACTATATATATTATAGGTATTAAAGCTAACATATTTAATATAATCACTTTATATATATATATAGAATTGTTTTGCTTAAAACTAGTTTTTTTTTAACTGATTGAAACAATTAATAGTTATCTACCAATATCATTGTCCAAAATATAAAATCAACGTTTAGCACCTAAAATCCCAATTGGCAAAATCAGTAGCAACACTTAGAATGGCAACACTCGAACATTTTTAACTGCACAAGATCAATCATATTACCATCAAAAACCAAAAATCAATTTAGAATGTTAAGACACCATAACTCCATCTCATCTGACGAAGACTTTCAAATTGAAAAGGTAGAGTCATAGATAAGTCACACAAATGACATTAGAAATAAGCCCCCGGTGTTATTTGTTTGTTTAATAATTTTTAATTATATGATAATTTTATGTTACAAAGTAAGGTACGTAATTGTGCATTACGATTTATTTGTATATCCTTATTATTATTTATTTCATTTATAATTTCTTTCCGTAAAAAATTATTTATTATTTTTTCATAAAACATTCAATATTATATTGTTTAGATAATTTTTGTATAAAAATTTAAAATAATATTTAGATTTAAAATGAGTATGTCAAATAAATTAATTAGCAATACTTGTAATAGCTAATAACACTGCAAAAATTAAAATTGAGATAAATATTAATTTTTTAATAATTAAATGTGTTTTTAACTAAATTAGCAACAATTACTTTTGATCATATTATGATAATTAATAAATAATTTACATTAACCATTCATATAATTAAAAGAGAATAAGAATATTTTAATAAAATTAAATAAAAAATTAATATAATAAAAATAACAATAGACATAGTAAAGTGACAATAGCCACGCCCCTTTGTTAACCCAAAATTATGCTCCAGTTTAGCGAAATTCTTTCATGTGAACATTTTTAAATATAGTGGAACCTAAACCACCTATAAAGCCCCCTGAACGTGAACGCTTTTGCTCTATCTGACAATGACAAAAAGAAAGTGGAAGAATTGTCGCGGAGTTATTTGATGCTGCGTCATTTTTTCTCATAAAAATAAGAAATAAATAAGATAATGGAATTCTAAAAGTTCTAATGAGACACTTGTGTGGTATTAACCTTCGTCTCATTGAATTGTTTATTGTAATTTTGTTCTATTGAGACACAAAATTAAATTCGCATTGTAAATTAGACATTTATCCTGGAAAGGACTTACTTAGAACATAATGGAACGCATACTTGACTTCTACTTATTTATCTAACTTATTATATTATCTATAATAGATATGTATTATTCTTATTTTCTTTGTGTTTTGAATTTTCTTTTCATCATAAATAAACATGTTAGTAATAAAAGAATTGAATCGAATACAAGATAGATGGCGAATCACGAAGTAAGTAACTTTGCGGCGTGTTTTAATTTGGGGCGAAAAGAAAAACAATATGCATATCAAGTTTGGCTCGTCTGTTAGAGTTAAAATGTTTTGTATGTAACCAAAGGTTTTGTTTTATTTTGTACTAAGAAAAAATGGTTTTAGTACAATCCCATTCAACATGTTCACTTCGCAATTTATTTGGAGTAGTTTCTACGCATATATCATATAATATATAACACTTTTTTTTTTTATTACCGTGGAGTACTAAATTTCAGATCACTTATATCAGTCACAATTTTGTTATAGTCGTATTGCAGGAAAAAAATTTCTCTAAATTTTTATGAGTTTAATTTTAATATATTGACACTTTAAAATATATTTATATTATTATTCAATTAAAATATTTTATTTACATAATTTTTTAAATAGTGTACGAGAGGCAATACAAGATTTGATGATTGTGGAAAAAAATTATAAACCGTTAGTGTTTATAAATTAAATCTATTTTTAATATATATGTTTAAATGGACTCTAAAAATATATTTTTATATTTTGGTCTGAATCACCAATATTAAAAGTTTATTAAATTTTCACTAATTTAATTTAAATCTCAGTAACATACTTTAATTTATATTAGAATTTTACTGTACATAGCAGGTTGTGATCTATCTAGGTTTCATATCAATTGGCCTATCTCCACACACATGAAAAAATCCCCCTCCTCTTTTTCGCCGCCACTATGGCATCTCTATTTATGACTTTTATATATATATATATATATATATATATATATATATATATATATATATATATATATGAGAGTATCATGTTTTAATTTTCACTATTGAGGTGCTCATTTCAAAAAGAACAAATTTCAAAAAGAATAAATATATAAAAATAAAATATGAGGATGAAGACACGACTTCTCATGTCCAAAGCATACGAGAGGATCTTTTCCCCCTATAACTACAACAATATAGGCAAGAGTTAGGTAAGTTCATCTAAACCCACACATACTAGACCTCCTCCTTTCTATCTTTAGCTAACAAAGCAACATGTCATGATATGTTTCAATGCAAAAATACTTATTTTAATTTGTAATAAAGAAAATAATATACATTCTATTTTAAAAAAAAATAATGAAAGCCCATAAGAAATATGATATAAAGAAATAAATAAAAAATATGAAATCATGAAAATAGGTACTAGCTAATCTCTAATACCATTTTTTTCTCTTTTGGTCGACTTCAAGACCAGTGATTAAAGGAAGGAACATTTGTCACTATAGCAAGGCAAAAACTGTGTGTTGGTAGTTAATCTCTATTCTCCAATACTAATACCTAGTTTTCACACTTCCCACGTGTGACAAGGCTACTAAATTTCAAGGAAAAAAACGGGTAGAGAAAAAAAAAAACAAAAGAAAAGAGAAAAGACCTAGTTAGTGAAGTACTAAAGTGTGAGGCGTGATTGGGGCCGCACACAAGGGCTGCAACGCGAAAGATGACATATGAAGTGAGGATGTCCCTCTCTTGTCAAACGTGGCATCCTTATCGCTTTCTCTAATGAGTCTTCACTATTTTTCTTTTGTTGTATTTGAGATTATTATAATTAAAAAAAATAAATTTAAAATAAAAATACTTATTATTATTGAGTGAACAATTATTACCAATTATTACAGTCCAAAAGAGCACTGGTCCTCACAACTTATTGAAAAATTTTAAAGTGAATTTATCGAAACAGCTGAATGCAATACTAAAAATGAAACTGATGAGTTATTTTCTTTTTGTTCTGTAACTGATGAGTTATTTGATGGCATACATAAGAATTTGTAGAATATTGACACAGATAAATTCTTCTTTATAAATTTGTAGAATTTGTACATGAGTGAAATTCTGTCTGCTGCTGAGTGATCACTGAGTCACCATGTTGACTTCAGCGACAAAAACAAGAGAGTTTCGTCTTCTTTGTTTTCACCGTCTAATTACCTGTCTGACATGATGATTGATGATGACACGATACCTACACCGCAGCTATGATAACTTATGTGTTTTTGATATTAGGATTAGATTAATTTATAAAAATTTCTTTTATACTCTATAAAATTTATAAATATTAGTATTTTTTATATAATTTATAGGTGAAAATATATTATGTGTTTTATTAATTAAATTTATTAATATTTTAAATATTTAAAATTAAATTATAATCCTGGAATTTAAAACAATATTGATATTATTAGGGTACCAAAATAAAAATCTTAATTTAAGTATAGGGTTTAATTTTAATGTGAAATACCTTTATATTATATATGATCCAATTAAATTATTTTATTCATATAACTTTTCAATCAGTGGATAGATAAGTCAATTATCATGACAATATGACAGTACACTCTTATAACATAGAAATTAAATCCTTAAATATATGGATATTGATATTTTCCACAGTTATACAATCAATTACTTTCTAATATTTATGACTTTTCAAATTGTGAAGTGAAAGTAAAATTTGTTTTATTGATGTAATACTATGTAATAGGATGGTTGTATAAAAGAATTGTAATATCAATATATTGAGATTAAATTGTTATTATTAATGATAAATAATTTAATATAATATATTATAAACTCCTTAATTACTTGATGCAAACAATATGTTGTATAAATTTATCTATTAACTTTCATATACATTAAAATGATAAATTGTATATGGGTCACTTGCTTGTTCATAACTTTTTTTTGGGGTATTTGTGTGATCATACTTTATAGTGAGAATTTTGCTACTTCGACACCATAATCAATACAGTATCATTCTATTCTTTATTTGGACTACAAAAGATCTTAAAAATGCTACTAATTTACCTTATCAATTTTTTGTTTATACATCACCATAATTTAGGTTTAATCCTTAGTTATTTTTTTAATTGGTAGGTGAATTTTATATTATTGAGTTTCTTTTCTTAGTAGATGAGTTATAAATACATCCAATAACATTTGATGACCTCAGAGATATGCGTTAGCCCTAAATTGGGGGCAAATTTTTGCCCCTCAACCCAAACTTTTTGAATAAAAACAAAATAAATAATGCATGCAAGAATGCAATGAGCCCAGAGATATGCATTAGCCCTAAATTGGGGGTAAATTTTTGCTTGTCAACCTAAACATTTTGAATAAAAACATAATAAATAATGCATGCAAGAATTCAATTTTTTATATAAAACATTATAAGAAAAGTGCGAGTTATCAACGGAAGTACCGACGAGTTTTTCAATGAGTGAGATTTTTACAAACGGTTGTACTGACAGGTACAAGGGCATTAGTTTTGTGGCCATTGATGAATATTACCGACGGTAGTATAAATCAGTCAATAATTTTTGACGCACTTATCGACAAGTAATAAAATATGTAGTCGTCGATACAATTAGATTAAAGGCGTCACCATAGCCGTTAGATAAATAATACTATCGACGGCTAATTTAATTGCATTGACGGGTATTTAAGTAGATAAAATAATTTTATACTGATTTTTATCGATGATTTTACCGATAATTATTTTGTTTTTTGAAAAATAATTTATTTTGAAAATATAACTTATTACTGAAGGTCATAACCATCGCTAAATAATTAATAATTTTTTTAATTCCTAATGTAAATATGGATTGATTGGAAATATATTATTTATTTATTTATATAGTAACCTAATTATCAATTAAAGTGATATTACATAATAAAATAATAAAATGAATAAATTAAACTAATTAAATAAAAGACCAAAGTACCACAATAAAATATATACAAATCGCGATTACATGTATTTACAACACATAAGTGATTATATATAAGCATATAATTAAATAATATAAACGTATATTTTAACAAAGCAAATAAATCATATGATTATCTTCCACTCCTTCCACCATAATTCCTTGACATATCGCGAAATATCAATCCAAGTGAGCAGACACGGATGGTTATATGGACTTTGTATAACTCTGTGATCTTGTGGTGAGTCTCAGCAAATGGATCAAAACTATTACATGCATAAAATAAATAAAAAATAATTAAAGTATTTTACATATCATAAGCAATGTACAATTAGAATGCAATAAAAAAAACATGTTTAAACTTACCTATCTTTACCATCTAGCCTAATCTGACGGAGCGGTTTACCATCAGGCCTAATGGCCTACCATCTAGGCTGAGGGGCTTCCCATTTACATCTCATGCTTGTGACCCACTCAAGGAAGGATAAGTCTGATCAGATACAGGATTGGGAGTAGGAACAATGGTAGGGCTAGGGGAGGGGTCACTGGTGCATGTGGGCTATGAGTGTGAATACGGGGGGAGGTGGGGGCTGGCATACCCAGGAATGGGCATCATCCTGGAGGCTGGGGTAGTGGTGGTAGGGACTGAGGTGGAGATATTGGAATAGAATGTGGTGGGAGGGGCAGTGACAAAGGTGGTATGAGGGGCAGTGACGGAGGTGGTGGTGGGTAAACCGACCTTAGAGATCGACTTTTACCTTTACCAGCCATATTAAAACAATTAAAATGTCCACAAAAAAGCATTAATTAAATAAAAATTTTCAAATGACTTCATAATAATATTGCATATAATATTGAACATCATAGTTAATCTAAAAGTGCAGTGCAATTTTCATCATCACTCTATTGTTGATCATTATCTGAATCATTAACACCACTATCACTTATTTCGTCTTCATGATTTCTCATTGGGTGGTCACCTGTGCATTCAATTATGCAACTTCCCCAGAAGTCAACGGCAAAGGGTTTTCATGATTGTCTGTATCGATTACTGCCCTTGAAGATGATGGATCATCCTCTTGATAAGCATCTTCAATAATATCTTCCTTTATTTCAATCCTAACACTTGGTTTTGTCTTATTCACAAGCCTCCACTATGACATATTTTTCTTAAGATAAGACATATAATATACTTGCCTAGCATTTTAAGCTATAATAAATTAACCATAACTTTTGTATCTTCTGGTGTAATTGATTCCAATGATTTTGTAATTATTATGTTGTCATGTTCTAGTAAGTTGGGTAAGCTTTGTCATGACTCAACCTAGAAACATTACTGACACGCAAGGAATCTCATCCTCAAATAAGCCTACTGGGTGACATACCTATCTAAATGCAAAAATAGTATAATATCATACTTAAAATACAATTTTCTTCCAAATTCTTATCATTTTATATAATTAAAACATAATATTTAAATTCATAAAACCGAAAAAATTTAATGTTCAAACTCTAAAATCATCTTAACCTAAATCTATAAATCACGAAATCCTAAATTGTTTTAGCATATAGTAAAAATTTTAAATATGAAAATATGCATAACAGTTAAAAATAAATCACCTAATGTCTTTCTGGCTTGTTACATAAACTCAAATAAAAATTTATCATTTTAAATTCATACTTGTAAACTGAAAATATATACATAACTATTCAATTACTAGAATCAAATACATAATATGAAATAATGCATGGTTGGGATCATGCCTACATATCTACTGGAGCACTATACTCTAATAAGACTCTAAATAAAGCCTTACTCCTAAGTAAGACTCACCACTAAGAAATAGTTGTGTATGCCAAACAGGAGGTTGAGCAACATCCGTACCTGTAACTATGAAGAGGAAATAAAAAGGGCGAGTCAACGGACTCAGTGAGTAAGCTCTCACCTATCAATCACATGGGACAACAAAAAAATATACATAATACAATATAGATGCAACAATCATAAACCATTGGATATATTTAAGTACATAGCTAAATAGGAAAATGCTTTTTATTCCATAAGTTCATAAATAAGCATTTATAAACTCATAATGTTTAGCTAGCTTTTCATAACTTGAAAAATAAGATATAATCATACTTTCATCTTTAATTTCATATTTCACAATCATAACGTACGAACATACTCATAGTGATAAAACTAAAACTATGAGATTAAACCTACTCACCTGGAGACAGAAAAAAAGAGACAGCAATATCAAAGGAGCTTCATGGAGCAGGGATGGCACCAACAATTGTCATAGAACAACCATAAATTCTAGATCAACCTCTAACATCCTCTAGATATCTTTACTATAATTCTAACAATTTGACTTTAGTATAACTGTGACTGTGCTCAAGGGATCACCTGTTTGTAGGCATTCCGATTTCAAGCCACTGAATATATATCTGACAGCTGCTACGAATCATACTAAATTCCATACTTCTGAGTATCATAAAAATTGAATTTCTAGGATCTTCTTTCTCAAGTTAACATCTTTTCATAAACTTGGTAACTCTAATATTATACTTCAAAACCAAAAGGGTTCATAATAATAATAATAAAAAACTCTAAAATTATAATAACATTTCTATCCATAAAACTAAGTCATACTTTATTCAATATTGTTGCCAAAATATTTTAACTTATACTTTAAGAACATATTCTGAAGTCTAATGTTTTGAGAACAAAGTGATATCATAAACTCGTAGATACGCGTTTGATAATAAAATAACAAACTTGCTACAATACATATTTTCTAATTAAACCTTTCTTGAGAACTTAAAACATTTTCATAGCATACGACATAGCCATAATGGTCTCATGGTTTTCCAAAACACATTTTCATGCTAAATTCAGAAGTCATAATTTTTGCTACTTTTGCATAACTATATAGAAAAGATATCTCTGTATTTAAAAATTCATAGAAAAACATTTCTAAATTCTTACTCTAATGAGAAATTATTTTTCCGTACATATACATAATAGTTCTTAAGTCAAATATTCTCGTAAAAGTTATGCATTAGCTCTGAAAACATAATAACAGTACTCTAACAGAGAAACATGGATCTCTACTTATGCATTGCATAACAATACATTCTCAGGCTATGCATGTCAACCATGGTATAATGAATTTTCTGGTCTCTAAGATCCTTCAGGATCTAAATTGGACACCTAATTAAGTTCCATCTCTACTTTGTGGGATTACCTCCAAGGACAACTTGATACCAAGGTTAACGATAATTTTTATCAGCTGTTAACTCACAATAACTCTGTTCTAGCTTTTCTCTAAGTCTAAAACTCTATATAATTGCACTACTCTTGAAATGATAAAATCTTTAAATACATATAAATCATTTAAATATGAAAACTCTTAAAAATCTAAAAGCTCTGAACTCATATAACTCTAACAACATTGGGGGAGCACCTCCACTTGACAACATTAGAGAACAAAGACACTCTAACTTCAAGAATATGAAAGAACAACGAGAAAGAAAGCATAAACTAGTGTAGATCTCTTACCTTAAAGCTTGGAAGGAGGAGGATTTGTGGAGGTGAGGAAAAAGGAGAGGAGATGATGTTTTGGGGTAGAGTTTCAGAAATTGGGTGTTTTCCCTGAGTTTGAGGGCATATGAAGGGTTAGGGAAGTTACTTAACAAAACTGTATCATTTTATACTGTTTATGCCTCACTAACACTGCTATAGCGGTCCATGACTGTTATAGTGGTCTAGTCGTTTCCTCTGTACCTCACTGATAACTTATGACTATTATAGTGGTCTATAATGGTCTACTGACCACCAAAACCCATGAACTCATGCACTGTGACCACTATAATGGTCCTTAGCAGATATAGCATTGACAGTTCACCTAGCTTATGAATTTTTTTGTTATTTTGGCATTTAGGTTGTGTAATACCTGATGTACACGTGTCAGTAGATAAGTTCCAGGTGATCTTAAGGTCCCCCAGGACCCACCTGTGTTACCGAGTTCGGGTTTTTGCCAAGTTTAAAACCCTACACCTCAATGGAGGGCTATATGTTAGAGCCACTTTCTTGGGATCAAAAGCCCCGGAAATTGCTCTCTAGATGGATATGAATTGAAGAGTGATTTTTTAATGAATTTTAGAAAATATCTAAATATTTCATTTCTAGCCCCCAAGTTTAGAAAATTGTCGGAATTCTGGATTTTGAACTAAAACTCAAAAATGAGATTTTGATTGGTTGGGGTTTTGATTTTTTTGATATTTTATTTGAATCCAAATGGGAAGTATTTCCTTATTTACATTTATGTCTTAAAGTTAATAGGAAGTAAAATAAATGATTTAATTTAAAGTAAAGAAATGTAAATAACCATGACAATAACAGGTCTGCTGATATATCAGTTACTGATATAAGCTGATACCATGACAGCATTATGTAACTGTCCACGGTTTCTGTACACGGCTGGTGTTGATGTTGTTGTCCATGGCTGGAATTCCTTTGCTATCCACGGCTAAGGATTCCATAGAGGTGGCAATGTTGGATTTGTTGTCCACGGCTGGCTATTTTGCTAACCACAGCTAGAGAGTTTGTTGTCCATGGCTGGCTAGTTTGCTGTCCACGGCTAGAGAGTTTGCTGTCCACGGCTAGGAATTTTAGAGAAGTAGTGCTAGTGCATGATGACAGCAAATTACAGCAAAGTGCTTCATGACAACAGTATTTTGCTGTCATAGAGTTCTTTTCACAGCTGTGAAGGAGTTTCCACAGCTGTGAAGGAGTTCCCAACTGGGAATGAGTTCCCACAGCTAAGCTTGAGCTTCCACAGCTGGGAATGAGTTCCCACAGCTGAGAATGTGTTCCCACAAATGAGCTTGAGCTTCCACAGCTGGGAATGAGTTTTCCACAGCTAAGGATAAGTTTCCACAGCTGGGAATGAGTTTCCACGGTTGGGAATCTAATTCCACAGCTGTGACAAGCACGGTTGGGAATCTAATTCCACAGCTGTGACAAACTTGTCACAGCTGAGGCCATAAGTGCACAATAACCCGTAAGTGCACAGTAACCCCATCCTAAAAATGCGAATGAAGGGTTAAAACCTTTTCCCTTTATTTTCCTTCCTTTTTCCTTCAAACCAGAAACCATCCCCTCTCTTTTTCTTTTATTTTTCTTTAACCCCATTCCTACCTAGCTGCCATAAGTCATCAAGGTGAGTATATATTATAAGATCTTGTCTCCATTTTTGTCATTCTTGCACTACATTCTCGAAATGTGCATTTTTATTTCTCTCTTTTTGTCAAGTGAGGGTGCTCCCCCAATATTGTTAGGGCTAGATTAGAGTTATTTAGGTGTTGATAAATTTTAATATTGAGTTTATTGGTTATTTTAGTCGACGTGGTGCCTCCCCCTACTTCCTGGAGCTCAGTTAGAGTTGACGTCACCTCTCCCTTCCCTCCAGGTGAGTGGATTCAGATCCTATGGCCCTTATATTGGTCATTAGAGTTAGTTTCTTTAAGTCATAACATGATTTTCTTGATTTTAGATAATAACTTAAGAGATTTGAGTTTATGATTGGTCATCAAACTTATTGAAAGAGCTTATTTTCAACATAAGCATGAAATATTTATTTTAATATAAACTCATGGGGCCATTATTGATAAAATGATTTTATCAAAGAGGTAGAATAAGAGTGTGACTTGATTTAGAGACTTTATAAATTTTTCCCATTGATGCTAAGATTTATTTAATTATATATTATGGAGTTTTATGCTTAGGGAAAAGCTTAGAGCAGAGATTTAGAGAAAATAACATATTTTATAAATTACAGACCAGACGATAGCTATAGAGAAACAGACAGTGAGTTAATGGCTGAGCCCGATCGTTAACCTTGGTACCAAGTTGTCCAAAAGGACAATCTCACAGAGCAAAGAATGGAACCTAATTAGATGTCCAATTTGGATCCCAGGGGGATTCCAGAGATTAGAAAAATTGTTATGTCATGGTTGACATGCATAACCAGAGAAATTATATTTTGTTATGCGAGGCATAACCATATATTTTTGTTTCTCTAATGGATTTCTATTATTTATGCTTTACCAAATAATCTCTAATTGTATTTCTTTTATGACGTCATGCATATGAAAATGATTAAAGTTAACGTACTAACCAGGTTTGATGATTTTTATGTGTATATATATATTTATCCTTGTTGTTGTCACATGAGGGGGTTATGGGTGAGGACCTACTTACTGAGTTTTAGATGAAACTCACCTCTCTTCCTTTTTCCATTTCAAATACATTAGCTGCTGCGGGTCTTTCACAGCCACCTCCTCCCCAGCAGTAGAGTTTTCAGTTGGTGAGTTTCACTCAGAGTGAAGTATCTTTTGCATTTTGTTTAGTTATAGAGTGCTCAAGTGTATATTGCGGGTATGGTCCCGAGCCATAGAGAGATTTGCATTGATTCATTATCATTATTTTGTATACACATGATTATGGTTTTTATAGACTTATTGTATAGAGAGCAACTCAAGTATTTTGTATTATAGAGACAGATTTAGAGTTTAAATATTTTATGTTGTTGATAAAGAGCACGATTTCAAAGAGCTAAAGTTTTATCAGAGATGAAATGATAATTATTATTTGGAATTTATTATTAAATTATGCATATAGAGAGACTCAGAGGTCACGAGGTTTATGTGGGGATGAGATTCCTCACATGCCGGTCACGTTCGCAAATCAGGTCGTGATAGGCTGTCTCAAAATTCACTTATTTATATTCATTTTACTTTTCATTAACTTTAAAACATAAATGTAAAGAAAGAAATACCCCCCATTTGGATTCAGATAAAATATCATAAAAATCAAAATCCCAACAAATAAAAATCCAAATTTTGGGTTTGAGTTTAAATTCAAAAAACTTTTAATCTTGTGGGTTAAAAATGATTCGTTTAAAATTTTCACAAAATTAATTAAAATTCATTCCTTAACTTATTTCTCTTTTGGAGAGTATTACCGGGACTTTTGATCCCAAGAAAGTGGCGCTAGCATATAGCCCTCATTGTTGAAGAGAATCTTGACCGTGTAGTTTTTCAAAGTATCTGTTGTTGAAAATATATATTAGGTTATTTTAAAGATGCATAACATCATTCTTTCATTTAAAAAAAAAGGTTATTGAATTGCAATCTGAATGATTGCATCTCATTACAATTTATCAAAATATATAAGTGCGCAGTATTCAATTCCTCATAAGTCAGCCATCGAGGCACGCTCTTTCTAGTAGCTCGACTAGGTTGATTGAATATAGACAATGTTGGTGAAATAGAACATTGTCTTCCATCGTCATTACGACCAACCCATGTTATCAAAGATTGAAGATGTGGCTGAAAATACAATGAGCAGAAATTTGAAGTCTCTTTCGCTAGATAAACTTGACATATTGATCATTCCACTTAAGATCTATTCTTGACGATTTTTTTAAATCCTTTTATTTCACTTTCAAGTGGATACTTCTACTTTTATTGAATTAATGCATACACTCGTGCTTTATCTACCAAATATATGGGCAACTGTTCCATTTGTCAAAGAAACCAGGAGGAAAAATTCTCTCTATTTTGCAGAGGATTATGAGAATATTTTTTTATATGACAAGTAGATCATCACCCTAAGAATAAAAGAGTATAAGTCCCTGAAATATTGATTTAGCTTGGTTAGGTGCTTCCAGACAACATCAGGAAGTTCTCTGAATGCAATTGGAAGCAAACACTCCATCAAGACTTCACAATTATGGCTTTTCATGCCAACAAGCTTATCTTGTACAACATTGATGCACCTACTTAAGTTAAAAGCATAATCATCGAGCATTTTCAACTCCTTTAGCCACTGACAACGAGCTTCTTTTGGAGTGGAATTTAGACCATATTTGGACTTTGGTTTATAGAAATGACCATCTCTTAATTCTTGTAAATTCTAATCAGGCCGCGTGCAATACTCAGCCAAATCATGCGTTGCCTTATTGTTATCTTTGGTTCGATCTATATCCAATACAGTATTCGTAATGTCATCAAACACATTTTTCTCAATATGCATGGCGTCTAAACAATGAAGAACGAAATTATCCTTTCAATAGGCAACTCCCAAAAAATTATTTGTTTAGTCCAATTATGGGATATCCCATAGCCTAGCATTTGCACTACTTTTCTGACTTTTGTTATTTTTGGGAAATCCTTAACATGATCCGACATTTGGCAACCACCTTAGTCTAACTTGAGACTCATCATGTTTAACATAATTACTTTTAAAATCATATCTACTTTGCTTATATATATAATCAAAATCTAAGAACCTTCTATGACTATGAAACTAAAACTTCTTTCCTTTATATTTCAAGATGAATGCTTTAGTATCTTCCATGCAAATTGGGCATACTAATTTGTTTTGGGTCATCCATCTAGACAACATTTCATAAGCTAAAAAATCATTGATGGTCTACATTAATGTAGCTCTTATCATGAAATTCTACTTTGTTGAAACGTCATAGGTAAGAACACCCTGGAACCACAACACATTCAATTTATCAATTAGGGTCTGATGAGACACGTCAATCTTAGCTTTTGGATTATCAGGGCCAGGGATTATAAAAGTTAGGGCATTCTAAATTGGTTATTCGAAGTAAATCCATTTGATTAGAGTCCCAATCTAACATTTTGAGGGTCAAAAGAAAAATCAGGATACTGTTGATCGAACTTTTTCTACGTCTGACCATGCGATAAATGCATCATCACACCGTCATCCCTCTGATTTTCATTGTGCCACATCATATGAGAAAACAAGCTAATTGGTTAATAGAATCTTATGAGTCTAGGGATTAAGGGTAGATAGTGTATTATTTTCTTTCTAAGGGACATCTTTATACCTTCCACATCTACGTCTCTTGGGTTTAAATCTAAGCTCTTGGCAGAACTTACACTCAGTCAATGAAACATCGTCTTTATAATAAAGCATGAAACTTTTCAAGCAGTGGTTAGTTTTTATTTCCTTCAACCTAAGTTTAGAAACTAACTTTTTAGTTTGATAAAAATCTTTTGGTATTACATCGGGTTTGCACTTAGATCACTTATCAATGCAGTTCACTTATCAAATGAACTTTGGCTTTTATTCCCTTCAGACTTAATACTCAACATTTGAACTGCTAATGACGACTCAAAGTGAAGACAATCCTTCCATAAAGGTTGATTGGTAGCCTCTAGGAGACTACAAAATCGAGTGGTATCTTGATTGGGCACCTCGACTGAAGGCTACGAATAACGAGCAGCAAATTTAGAACTTGTAGTATCAAAAGCCATCTTTTGATTTCTAACCAGGGTGTCTTCTCGCAGTAGATTATCTACGTCGTGTTGAGCTATATGGATCCCACCATAACTACTTATAGTTTGAAACATACCCACTTGATTCCATGCATTAACTACGTCGCCATGTCAGTCTCAAGCCGATAGTCAGGCATGAACCCCTGCTTGTACAAATGAACCCTTATTGTGTTATTATCTAAATACTTCCTTCATTTACACCTATAACGTGGACACCTAACTTTTGCTTCATTAACGAACTGTGGTGTTTGCCATGCCACACTTATAAATTCTTCAATACCACTATAAAATTTCAGTTTAAATTGACATCTATTAGGATGCAATCTATCATACGTCCATGACTAATTTGAAGGTAACATTGCGCTTGTGATTAACCCTAGACCCTACATTTTTGTGAAGATGTCAAATTATTTCTTTCAAATACAAGCTTAATTGCTATTTAAATTTTTAGTACGACTACTTTTAATCTTCTTCCCCTAACAAATATTCTGACAAAATTTCAATAACATCTCCCATTAAATTAGGAGCTTCTGTCGTTAGATATTTCTTTTAATTGATTTTTAAAACACATTCAATTGGCTTTTAAGTTTTTTTTTAAATATAGTTACTTTTATTTAATCTATTATTCCAAAAAATATAACAAAATTTTGACAGTATCTTCCATTAAATTAGAAGTTTGCTTTGTCAGATATTTCTTTTAATCGGTCTTTAAGACACATTTAATTTGTCTTTAAGTTTTATTTATATTATTATTTTTAAACAAATTCAATTGGCTTTTAATTTTCTAATGTACTTACTTTTATTTAATCTATTATTGCTAAAAAAGTTTTAAAAAAATTTAGACAACATCTCCCTTTAAATAAGGAGCTTCCATCGATAGATATTTCTTTTAATTGGTCTTTAAAACACATTCAATTGGTTTTTAGATTTTATTTAAACTATTCTTTTTAAACAAATTCAATTGGTTTTTAAGTTTTTTTAATATAGTTATTTTTATTTAATTTATTATGCCTAACAAAATTGTAACAAAATTTCGACAACATCTCTTTTTAAATTAAGAGTTTCCATTGTCAAATATTTTTTAAATTATTCTTTAAAACACATTCAATTGGTCTTTATGTTTTATTTATATTATTACTTTCAAACAAAATTCAATTGGCTTTTAAATTTTTTTTAATACAATTATTTTTATTTAATCTTCTTCCCTAAAAAAATTTTAGGAAAATTTTGATAGCATCTCCCTTTGAATTAGGAGCTTCTGTCGTTAGATATTTCTTTTACTTGATCTTTAAAATACATTCAATTGGACTTTAAGTTTTATTTAAATTATTATTTTCAAACAACTTCAATTGGCTTTTAAGTTTTTTTTTCAACTATAGTTAGTTTTATTTAATCTTTTTTTAGTTTAGGAAAATTTCGACAACATCTTTCCTTAAATTAAGAGTTTCCGTCGTCAGATATTTCTTTTACTTAGTCTATAAAACACATTCAATTGCTCTTTAAGTTTTATTTAAATTATTATTTTTAAACAAATTTAAATTTTTTTAATGTAATTACTTTTATTTAATCTATTATTCTTAAAACAAATTTTAACAAAGTTTCGACAGTATCTCTCCTTAAATTAGGAGCTCTCGTCGTCCAATATTTTATTCAATTCAACAATTATAGATATCATTATAAAGATTAACAACAGAATAAATACAGTGAAACAGTTAGATTTTAATAATTACATACAATTCACATAATCCTAAAAACTGTTCTTTTGCGCATCCCGTATAGCTCCACAACTTGCATCGTTGAATTTCCATAAACACAAAGAATCACACAGTAAACAATTCAAACAAGTCGGGGAAGGACCTCTACGCCCTTCCCCTAGTCACGCAATCCCCATTTCCTACAACTCTATCCTAGAAAACATAAGTCTCTATATATCTTGCCTACATATTAAGGCATTAAACCATACAAATAACAAGGATTTAGTTACTAACCTCTATAATATTGAAAAAATCCAAAAATAGGGAAAACTCTCTGTGTCCAACCAAATCCAATCCTAAAATTCAAGTATGAAAAATTGAAAAATACACTTATATACATAGAAAACATAAAATAAGATAAGGAAGTAGAATGGTAAACCAATCTCAAAATCAATAATCACTACCACCCTCAAACAAAACTCCTGCATTAACAAAATAACAATAATAATTACTCCCCAATGCAACGAAACACAACACTATGGACACTCATAAATAAATGGAAAAACTAAACCAATTAAAATGCTCACTAAAGCCTCTAGATTGTAATGATGGTCTCCGTCTCTTAAACAGTACTCCGGTGGCGGCACACGGTGGCAAAATAGATGGCGGTGATGAGGGTTTAGAGAGAGAGTGAAGAGACAGAAAACGTTTCATGAAATGGGGAAGAAGAAGGCTTTCAGTTTTACAAATATGCGATTTACCGATGGGTTTGTGGAATACCCAAAGGTTGTGAGCAACATACAAATTATCAAACACCCGTCGGTAATAGTTAATAAAAATAAGTAAAAAATAAAAATCTTATTGGTAACATTTGATAAAAGTAATTTAAAAAATAATATATAATACCCGTCAGTAAGATTAAATAAAATAATATAAAAGACCCGTTGGTTAACCCGTCAGTAACATATAATAAAAGTAATTTAAAAAATAATATAATATACCCATCGATTAACTTGTTGGTAACATATAATAAAAGTAATTAAAAATAATTTAATATACCCGTCAATAGTATTTAATAAAAGTAATTAAGAAAATATTATAAAAACAAGTCGGTCAACCCGTCAGTAATTAAATGACCAAAAATTAAAAAATAAATAAAATAAACAACATGTTGGTACATCTGTCGGTAAATTTTAATAAAAAATAAAATTCAAAGATAAAATGAAATAACTGTTGGTACATCCGTCAGATACTATGTGCACCATGTGGCGCGTGTTGGCACCATCATTTATTGACAGTAGTAATGACGGGTATGTCATGTAGATTAATAATCAAGGCATTAATTTCCAAAAAAGTGTCAATCGTCAGAGATGTCATTGGTAACTTCTGATGGGTTTGTACGCGTTGATAGTTTCCGTCGATATCCTACGAAATTCTAGTAATGAAAGTTAGGTTAAGGAAAAATTGTCTAAATTCAAAGTTGGGACATGCTTTTAAAATTAATAAAATTTTCTCCTCACTTTCAAATTAAATATTATTTAAGATTACTGTACAAGAATGAAGAAATTTATTAAATAATCTTGATCCTTTAAATAAAATGAAGCTAAAAATCTAAATCGTTTGTGTTAATGAAAAAACTATTATGTACTAAAAAAGAAATAGAGAATGAGAAAAAAAGTTGCTTAGTTTAATACATATAAAATAAATTAAATATTAATTAATTAATATTTTATTTAAATTTTAGAATAATGTTTAGTTTAAAATGAAGAGAATATAAATATACTCACAATAATTTATTATCAAGTGGTGAATTCATGAATTAAACTTAAGTCATGGTACCCCACAAACAACAGAAGGACCGATTATATGTGCTATACCTCCGCAATTTAATTGTGGCACTCTCCCTTACATTAATTTTTAGTCAAAGCTTCACCCGAAAGAAAACTGGAATTTGGCATTCCATGAAAACTATTGGCTCCACATTTTCAATTGCATTATTTAATAGCTGTACGAAAAAGTTCATGCCACTTACTTGATTCGTGTATGACATCTCCTATATTTAAAGTGACACATATAAAGGTGTCTTTCATCCTAGAAATGTGTTCTCACCCTCTAAATGCAACACTTCAAGCATATTTAATATATGCTTCATGAATAATTATAATTATTTAATTTTAATTTAAAATATTAAAACTTATATAAAACTTAAAAATATATTGTTGTGAATATTTTTAGAGTACATATGACAGGTATTTTATGAACATGAAAAAATTTATCCTCTAAATGATTGAGAAATTGTTGATGATACTGGAGTATATGGATGAATTTTAATGTAATTAAGGATGAAGTGATATGCATTATAAGGAATTAGTTTGGTTTTGTGTTTGAACTGTTTATTATAAAAACGAAGAGATTTTAAAAAGTATGGGGGTGTGAAGAGAGGTTGTATGAAAAATTTTGGAGAAGAAATAAATTTGAATTGCCTATATTAAGAGCAATCAAAGATATGCATAAAGAGTCACTAATAGAGAAAACACAAGGTAAAGTAACATTGATTTTTCTAAAATTATAGGACTGTAATAAGGGTCAACTATGAGCCATAGTGTTTGCAAAGCGTATTAAGACCGGGTGACATAGTGCATAATTTTTATATGATATGGTCTTAGTAATTGAATCGAGAAAATAAATAAATAGAAAAAGAATGACCGACAAATATTTAGAAGGGTTTAATATTATCATAACCACTTGGGAACTTGTCCATTATAAGACGTTTGGTATTTGACAAATAAAATGACCTTTGGCCTTTTTCAGAGGACGGTCGAATAACTATAAATGGACAATTTCTTTTTTTCTATATGGAACTTTAGTTGAAATTATACAATGATATGGAATGTAAAACATAATTACATGCATGTGGTTTTACAAATCCCACATAGTGCGAGAATTTGAAGAAAAGACAATTTTTAATTTTTAAAAATAAAAACTCACATAGTGTGAGATTTTTAAAAAGAAAAATTTAAAATATTGATAAAAATAATAAAATAAAACAACATTAATTAATCTTGCACCATGCAAGATTTTAAGAAAATAATAGAATACTTCTAAAAAAATATGTCGAACCATATGAGATTTTGAAAAAATATTAAAATATCATAAACTCTTTCTATATCAATCTATGTTCTTCTACTCTCAAATCTACGTTCTTCTATTCTCATGTTCATCAAAATGCTTGTTGTGTTCATGCTGAAATATCCATTACTCAAAATACAAAGAGCAGTGAATAGTGAGGAGGGAAAAATAGGAGTAATCCATACTTTTATTTCTCTTTACTTCATCATGAGTTTTCATTTCCATTCTTTCTCTTCACTTCACGTACTCCGTAGGAAAAAATTAGAGTATGTCCTCTTTTTGGGTTCAAGTAATTTATTACTCTTTTACTCCTTATCTAACCAATGGATTTTGTATTATTATTTCGGAAAAAAAAAGTTGTCTATTTGTTAAAAAAAAAGAGTATTGGGTAAAAAAGGAGAGTTATCCACTGTGATTATTATTATGATGATTATTATTATTTTCATCCAAGTAGTCCTTTCTTCTCTTTCTGCTGAGCTTATTTTGTGTTACTAATTTTGAAAAAAAAAAGGAGTTATCTACTTTTCCCAAAAACTAGGGCACTAGTAAAAAAGAATGAGCGTTTTTTTTTTGTTTGACTAGCCCTTCTTCATCTTCATTTGATTAGTTTGTAAGGAAAATAAAAAGTAAAAATGGATACCAATGAAAATATAATAGTATATTTTAATAACAATATTGTTATAGATCCGAGTGTGAGGGTCACATTTATATGTGAGAATCCAACATTTTCTCTATTCCATAGACTATGTCGTTTGCAGAGTTAAAAAAGCAAACTTTGTCGATGCATAGCCATTGAGACACCTAAGATAGTGGAGAAAATAACATATAAATATCCAGTATCAATTTTTGGCAAGTTCACATTTCAAGTAGTTGAAATAAGCGACAAAGACAATATACAATAAATGTTTCAAACATACCAACAACATCGAGAACAAATTTCTACCATCAAGTTGTATGTTTATTTCAAAGAAATTACTCCTATTGACCACGAAGTTGACAATGAGGATGAAGAGCCTCAACCAAGCACTTATCCAAAAGGTAGGGTAGAATGGGAAGAAAATAACAGGGAATATGGAAGTAGTGATGATGATACTCATGATAATGGTTTTGATAATGAAGCAAATGACGAGCGCACATCACACACACTATATAGTCAACATCCATTCGGAGAACCATTCGGAGAATTCCTATTTGTAATAACTTGTTAGTTTGTCTTCATGGTATTTCAGTAATGATTTCTTCATAATCCTATTTATAATAGCTTGTTAGTTTTCCTTCATGTTATTTTAGTAATGATTTCTTCAAAATCCTGCTAGTAATAGCTCGATAGTTTGCCTTCATGATATTTTAATAATGATTTCTTCATAATCCTATATGTAATAGCTTGTTAGTTTGCCTTTGTGTTAATTTTGTAATGATTTCTTAGGAACCTTGTGTAATTAATGTTTCAAATCCTTATTGTTGCAAATACAATTATATTTTATTAGCAAACATTCTAAATTATTTATATATAAATATATGGTATTCATTTACGTTGGAAAATTTTTTTGAAACGTTTTAATACTAGTTTGTTATTAATTTGAAGACATTATGTGTACGAAATATTCACATTACATTAAACTATGAAAAGCTACATGTCATACAAAAAGGATAAAAGAATAGCATTAGTGACTATTTCCGCTTAAGCAGCTTCCTTTTTTAAAGAGACAATCTAGGAAGCAGCCAAATCTTTGATCGTAATCCGGAGCCAACCCCACTCACCCAATGTGTGATATGACTAATACTTTTCCTACTTTTATCCCTCCCTTATTCACCCTTCATTTCCTTATCCCTCCCCGATCATCATCTTCTACATTCTCAGGCTCTGCTACATCGGCAGATGTAGATGTGCCCTTAATCCTTATCCCATGATTCATATGAGCCCACTGCATCATTAATACCACCCACCAATCAACTAGGGAGAGCATTGGTTGAGATTGCATCTTTTCAGCTATGGGTCGGAATACATCTTCTTGTACACTTGCTTAACCGGCCTCCACGTTCAGGTCAAAGTCAAACTAGGGTGCAGGCTGAGCATCATCAATGTTGTAAGCATCATCCATCCCACATTCTCCAGTGCCACAACTATCAACAGACCTTCTCCCCCGATTCAAAATGCTTATTGAAACAAATAGGCTACCCCTTACATCTAGGGACATTCACGATGGTTCCCTACTATGTCGACTATATATTTAGGAGTATAGCTGATTATTTGGACTCAGGTTCAACCATTGATCCATGTTATCATTTGTAACTAGCAAGGATGCAAGGAATTCCTGCTGATGAGGGGGTGGCAATGGTATAAGGAATGATTCGTGCTATGGTAATGGCTGGTACTGTGAGAATGGATCTTATTATGTGAATGGATGGAATTGCAAAAATGGTTAGTCGTGTAGGAATGGTTGGCCCAGCTGGTGGCATAGGAATAGTTGGTCCAGCTGGTGGTAAGGAAATGGTTGGTGTAGCTTGTGGTATGGGAATGACTGGTACTAAGGGATGGGCTAGTCCGCCTGGTGTTGTGGGAATGACTGTTCTTGGGGGTTGGTTGGTCATACTACATATAAGGGGATAACCATAACCAATTTCTCATGTACTATGTATATTAGTCTCAGTAGTCATCCGATAAGATATAATTATTAGTGGGTTGCCTTGCAAGAAATGGTTATATCGGGGCTCCCACAATGTAACCCACTACTCATGCTTCTGTCTCCAGTAAGTTATTTTCTACGTCGTAAGTCTTTATTATGTGATCCCCCTAGATTGTAAGGTGGGGAAGGAATTGGCTAATTAAACCTAAATTGGCACATCACATGGTCAGCCGCAGGCCACTCTATTGTCTCAAAACATTTAAATGGGATAACAGTTGACTATAAAGGATGCTCAACCTGCATATCATCTAGAATGTGACCATCAATTCCTGGATCTTGATATGGTTGGCACACAAAATGCATTAATAACATGTGACATGAGATATTCAAATAATATTTAATTTGATAATAAATGGAAGTCTTTGGTATAGTATTGTCTACTTGATGAATTTGCATATGATTTAATGCAAGTATGGTATTATGGAGATTATTATATGGAGTGTTACGTTGATACCGATGTTGCTTCCATCTGTGAAATTTTTTTTTTCGTTTAGATATAATCTTAATAACAACATAAATAATATTTAAAATATTGTTACCTAATAGAAAAGGAATCAAAAGGGATGGTTAGCAAAGGAGCTAGCCACAGGAGCCATTGCCCTGCCCACACTTGCAATAGTACCATGCAACTGGTAACTTCTTTTGTTTTGTTACATGAAAAATGATCTAGCCCGTGATAAAGTGCGGAGAGGCATACTAAGCCCAACTATACAACCCAATATGTTCCAAATCTTCTAGTAGTGATAGGAACTTTCCATGCACCATGCTTGTGCTTTTCTTTAGGTTTAAGAAATGTCCCAACATAAATAGTATATAGCCATAGACATGAAATGATATCCACTCCTCAGTATCATACGAAAGTGAATTTAAACGGATTGCAAGCCTGTCAAATTTTATTTCACCAGCAACAATGTCGATTGGTCCCAGCTAACCTCTGAGCCCCTGGTCACACATATTCCTCATGACTTCAGAGTTTCGATTAGTGCTTTCAATGACCAGTAAACCTTCAATACAAGACTCAAGCACAATTGTGACATCCTCTAGTGTAACTAAACACTCATCACAAGGAAAGTGAAATATGTGTGTTTACAGTCTCATCTTTCAATTAGTATGCTTATAAGATGTTAATTTACTCTCATTTGGCAAATCTACACAATGTGGTGAAAACCAACTTGTTGTAGGTGCTTATATATGTGCACCATAGGCGGCTCCGTGAATAAGTGACGGGGCTTCAACAGTCCCCTTTCCTATAATAAATAATAATTTTTGCATCATTTAATAATTAAAAAATGATTTGTTATTTAATTCTAAAATTCTTTAAACTATCTCCAATTTTTTTAATTTCATTAGAAAAAATTAGATTATAAGGAGGGCAATGAGCTCCAGTGCATTTCAATATGTAACAAATAAAAATTTTATGATAAAAATCACATAAAACTTATTATCTTCCTCTTACTAATCCCAAAAATAAAAATATTCAGACAAAAAAAAAAATAACTTACAATATTTTGGTAAACTTTCACCAATACATGCTCACTAGAAATTACTGTGTTATCAATTGAAATTTTTCCTCTTCACCGTTTTTGTTTTCAACATAGCCTCACTACACTCAGTATTATCAATATGCCTTGTCTAAGAGGCAAATAACATACAGCCTCAACTAGTTTTCCTTCTGTGCTTGTTTGACATTCTCTGGCATGCCAGTTTATAAGCAACCAATTCATGCAGCGAGAGTGCAAGCAAGCTATCCCCCATTCTCGCAAGATTCTCGCATGCCTCTGGTGTGACTTGACACCAAAAAATCTCGCACCTTGCGAGATTTCGAGGGCAAACGGCAAGCACGACACGTGGCCTACATGCAGACGGTGAGTGACGCAGCGTGCTTTGCTTTCTGACATGACCAAAATCTCGCACTATGCAAGATTTCCAGTGGCTCGTGGTAAGGCGACACATGCTCTGCTATCTGCGAGTGAGGTGGCAGTGGTGGACAGCTCCGGTTGACACGCTAACACAAAGATTCCTCAATTCACATACTGCATAGTGCAAAAATCATAAATCATGGTTATTGCGCTGTATAATCTCACATTATGTGAGATTTAAAAAATCATAATGGGTATAATTTTCTCTCAAATTTCATATTATTACTATTCTTTCACCTAATCCCTATAATAAAATAAATTTTCCTAGTCTCAGGGCCAGCTCAATTCAAATACTAAAATGAATGACGTAGTTAGAGGGGATAAAATTAAATAAAAAAAAAACAACAAATGAAAATGAGCGTGTGGTTAGAATTATTCGCAGAAAGGGTACGAAGCCAATGCCAATTGGAAGGTAAGGTGTTAATGAATGAAACCACGAAGTATTTTAAGGACCATCATCGGCTGAAGGAAAAGAGACGTGATATATTTAGAGTGATATTATTTATACTCATAATATATGAAATATTTTACTAGCTATATCTCATCTACATTAGATAGAGTATATTAGAATTAGGTTTATACTACATCTAATTGTTGGGTACCAGAGTTACTGGAAACAAATCAACGCAGCTAAAATAGAGTTGAGAGAATTTGAACTGACACACAATATTTACGTGGAAAACCCCCTAATGATGAGGGAAAAACCATGGGCAAGACCAAGAAAGATTTTCACTATGTGGAAGATAAATTACACCTCTAAATATAAGGAGAGAACAAAAGCACTCTCTCTTATACTAGGAGAATATACCTCTCTCTATAAAAATAGGAGAAACTCTCAGAAGACACTATATATTTTTCTCTCAACTGGATGTGCTCTCCGTTGTTGTGTTGTGTTTTAAAACCTTCAGCAGCTTGCTATTTATAGAGGCTCGAGAGTTACTGTGTAATCAATACACAGTAACTCCACATGCATTTCGGTAGGTGCACCGAACCCTCTCACATGTGCACAGTAACAAACGTTTGAAAATTTTACCAATAACATATATGTACAGTAGAAATTCTACTTGCACTTTGAAAATTTCTTTTGGTTAGTGGTAGCCACTAAATGTGACTTTACACGTTCACACTAATAATATATAAAATATAAATTTACACGATATTTCACGTATCTTATATACAAATAATATTTTTCATATATTTTTCTCTATAATACAAACAAACACAGTTCAAAGTTAAGCTAAAATCTCAAGGTGAAAATGGGGGCAATATCCTAAAGATTCCGATATGTGGGCCCTTGTACTATCAACATACGTTTGGATTAGCTTGAGTCCAATTCCACCCCACAAATTATGATGTTAGTGGTAAGGTCCCCATGTCTCTCATGTAAAGGAACTTGCTTGGTTGGTTGTCCTTCACCATCAAATCAATCGGCATCTCAAGTACAGAACTTCTGTTTAATCAAGCTATCGCATCACACATTAAGGAAAGCAAATCAGATAATTGCGAAACAGAAATAGGATTAATTTGATGGTCAAGATCAAGTACAAGCATTTATTCCCTCATGAGTGGCTCAAACTTTTACCTTAAATTACCCAGGCAAAAAAGTACCGCGTTTGGGCCTCACACTATTAGTCTAACCAAAGTAAATTAAACTAAGAAAGAAAGGGTCCCAAAGTTAAGTACTCTCTAGTAGTGGTGAGGGGTCCCATGCACGCACCCACCCACAAGAGACGAAGAAAGGAAAAAGAAATATATCACAAAAATGGGGCTGGCTATAGCTGTAAAAAATCCCCCACTTTTCAAAGCTACATCTGATGATATTTCTGAAAATGAAGGTACACAGACACCATTAAAGGAAGCCCTGAATACACCTACTAGGCTACATACTGATTTCATGAAACTGAATCATCAGCTTGGAGATTTTGGGCAGAGAGACTCTGTACGGTCCTAGAGTGTTTGCTGCCCTTAGAGGTGAACTGAAAAGGAAGCCATGAGAACACACACAAGACTTTCCCTTCACAATCGGTGGCATCTAAATAAAGCCTCCACCAATAAATGTTGCTATCGTTGGGGAAGTTTTCGGCATTTAGATGACAGACTTCAGTTCAGTGCGGTGTGGGGTGGTGTTACGCTGAATTACAGTGCTCATGACATCAACCAAGCTCATCTAATTGTGAGTTCCTAACTATTATTTTGTTCAGACTTCAGATATATACTGTTAATTTTCTCTCTCTCTCTCTTTTTTTTTCTTTTCCCCATCGCACAAATATGGTGCAGTAGTCTCAGTGTGTACCAGCATCGAGCAGCGACCTGTCGGTGTGATGTGAGAAAAGAATTAGAAATTCTTTCCAAGAAATAAGAGGATATCATAGATTAGTTAGGACCACAAGGAGCATTCGAGATTTTTTTTTTCTTCCTCACCTAGGGTGGGGGAAATAAAAATTTCATCAACTTTTATTCTTTTAATGTTGCACAACAGTAATTAGAATTTTATTTGCTGACACGTTGTGAGTTACACATAAAGGAAAACAAGAATTCGATATAACACTCAGAATAAAATTCTAATTTAGTCTTTCAGGTTAGATTCTTCTTGGGTTGTATGACGATATATATAAATTAATTATTATAGCAAACGTTGAAATTCAAATCAATTATTAATAGAAAATATAGTTTGTATTTGCATGAAGTATAATTTGCGGATATTTTATTTTTCTTTTGTTATCTTAGAAATATTTTATTTTTCGTGACATTTTTTTTCCGGGTCAAATATTCACCATTTCACATCCAGAACCCAAGTGGACTCGCGACACACCCCCGATTTACTTATTTCCCTATTCTTTCTTTTATTTATTTATTATTATTTTATTTTGGGGGTCATGACTTTGGATGTTTGGTGAAGCAGATAGGCCTGAGCTGCGTCGTAATGAACTTTTTTTCAGTTTTAAGTCGAGCGTCGTAATGAACTTTCGTTGGAACATATCTACCACTAACTAAATACCCACCGAAGGCCCAACAAATTTGGGCCATGGTTCGTGAATGTTTAGCTAAACCAGCCAACATTGGCCAAAAATTTAGCCTGACCCACATTGCGAACACTATGAAATCATATTTGAACAAAACTGTTAAAAGATAAATGAAGCAACCGAAAAGCCTTGCATATATCTCCAGAAAATGATATAAATTCGGACCAAACAACAAAAGATCGATATCTAACATTTTTTTGCACCAAAAATAAAATAAAATAAAATAAAATATTTTTCTAGTCCACTTTGGTGTCACACTCAGTAAATTTTACTATCTGACAAAAATAACTATTTGCATTTTTATTATGGTAATTTACCGGAGAATTAGTTCTCAGTTTCTAGAAATACCCATAATTTTTGCTTGGCTTCTCTAAAGTGAAGAGAATAAGTGCAAAAGTGATAAATTAACCACCCTTGAATCCTAAATTAATTTAGCCAACTGCAGCAACTCATTGTCCTTCTATGTAGACGCAACAAAGATTTGATTCAAAATTAAACAGAAATCACATTCATTTGAATCTTCTAAAATACTCCATTGCTTAGAATGACCCAATTTATTAAAGACAGAAGACCAACCCATCAATTATCAAGCACTACGCTCAGAAAAGCAATTTAACTACTCGCTTTCACTGAGAAATAGATGTCGCATGTGACTTAACAAGGAATAATTATTGGGTGCATTTAAGCTTTTTTCACCGTTTAAACTATGTAATTTAAAAATATATCTAGATTTTGTCTAATTTTCTCAAAACTACCTCTGCATAACCGATGAAACACACATACCATTGAAATCCTAGGACTGAGTAGGGATGATACGTAGGACAGGGTGTGCCGCTGAAAGTTGCTATCCAGCTTACCAATTCCAATTTTCATAAACCGGATTCATCAACTTGATTTTGGTACAAATAAAGCATAAGCTAGTTCTGAAGACTAACGCTAATATAGAAACCAAATAATCGCATTCCTGAAGTTAATAATTTATTTAACTGGGGGAAAAGGGTTCAGTTACAAACTTCCAGTATCTTAGTGACATCAGAGTTTCCAACAATGATGGGATACCTGCCAAACCTAGAGATCTGAGTAGGGAGATTGAACCAGGGTTGTAAAGCAACATTTGAAAAAAAGGGAAGAGGTGTTTTCTTAACAAGAAATGAGAGTTGTTTCTCGTCATCAGGTGTGAAATTATATGGGATCGAATCAAAGATAACCTGACATGAATGAGGCATACTCTCTCATTCACGTCAATTCAATATTAAAAATCGGTCCTGTTGAATCAATATTCACGGAGAATCTGGTTCTATAGGGCATGAGCGCAGATGGGGTCGAAAGGCAACACAACCTAGATGCAAGTGTTGCTTATTGCAGAGTTGCGAAGCACTTCTCAAATTACGATAATTTAGATGGCATCTGATGAGATAACTCATTTATATAAAATAAAGCACAACTATATTGATTGGGAAGCACTTCACAAATTACGAAAGGTAATTCCTAAACTTAGGCAAAAAGGAGGTAGATATTCACATTGTCTTAAATAATTACCCTTAAAAACGTAGCCACTTTTTTGGTCTGACAACTTAATAGTTGATATCAACTAGTTACCAAATATCATGTGCTCAGTAATATATTGAAAGTGTTCGGTGGTGCTGCAGAGTTGTGCACTGAACACCGGAAGCCCAGAGCCAAAGATCCAGCTCCACACTGAGCACCTGAAATAAAATTGGGCAATTATTTAATATAGAAAAATAGCGAAAATAACAGGTTAAGGCAAAAAGAGAGAGAGAGAGAGAGAGAGAGAGCTCAATAATATTCTGTGAGACTGATACGGCCTGTAATAGTGCAATACAAAAAATACTAACACAATGGTCCTATTTATACTACTATTTTTCTTCTTGGTCAAATACTATTAATTAGGTCAAAGGAACAAATCGAGTATAATATAATGAAATCAAGAAACAACTCCTA